>OY720022.1:9806094-10011134 GCA_963082485.1 Eudonia mercurella | reverse complement strand
TTTCGGCTTTCTTTCGGCAGCTTCGACTAAAGTTGTATAATATATATATAATATTAATATATATATATATATATATATATATATATATATATATATATATATATATATATTAACTAATTAATAATTAATATACTTATTTGTTATTCTTATTAGAAAACGCTAGGTGTTTTATTATTTTGATAAAACGTCTTATTTCAAGAAATAGTATTTTTCGACTAGAATCCATTGGATGATTCGCCATGAGAATAATTAGCGCCACCTACTGTTAAAAGAACCGGCTCCAGTTTATCCAGCATCGCATATTTGAACAACACGCAACGCGCCACTGGGTTCCACCCAAACTGGCTGCCCAGAGGCAAGCCTGCGGTGTGTCAGCGGCAATCATCAAGTAGTACGTATTACAAATGTTTTTATTTTTCGCTGTAATAAAGTGTGGAATTATGAAGAAGTTTTAATACTGAAAACCTTTTTGCAATCACGCTCCTGGCAATCGTGTATTGCAAACCTTATGGCGCTGTGCAAGGCCACGCGGCGCATTTTAGTTAATTAAAAATAACATGAAGTTTGAAAAAAGACAAAGTGTTGAAAAAATTCCACGAGCGGGATTCGAATCCAAACCCCTATGACATGACATGACATGAAGTATTAGTAAACAGCCTATAACTGTCCCACGGCTAGGCAAAGGCCTCCATCATTGAAATCAGTCATTAATGCAATTAATGAGCTTAATAGCTTAATGACCATGGTTGCCAAATATATATAAAAAAAAACAATAATTGTATTTCATAAAACAAAAATGCTGAACAAAAAACCTCTTTTGAAATACAATCCCGGCAATCACGTACTGCCTACCGCTCTTACTGGTGGCGAGACCATGAAGCTGTATACCATGAAGCTGTAGATCTAACTGGAGAGGCCTGTTAGTTGAAGCAAGCAAGTATTATAGCTATCTCACTCTTCACGTGAAGGACCTCTCTTTCTATAGGGTAACCTTTTAATTAATAATTCATAAAAATCAGGACTTTGAAGTAAAGTAAAGATGAAAAATAAAGAAAGTAAACAAATATAAAAAATTATTACAAATCATTTATTAAAGAAAAATAAGTATTAATTAAATATAATACAATGAGCTTAAGAAAAATAAAAAAGAGTAAATTTTTACTTATAGCATGTACTGTTATATTGATAATAACAAACAAGAAACCTAGAAATATTGTCCTAGAAAAATTCACAAATTAAAATAAATATCATTATGAATAGAATCTGTAAGATCTCAATATTGCAGTCTAGTTTAGGAAAACAAAATATATAAATAGATACATCGTAACTAGCGGTGTTTAAAGTTATGTTTCTAAATAAACTAGCAGTTTGCCCCGCGACTTTGTCCACGTGGATTTCGTATTATTTCGCGTACAAATATAAATAGGTTACTACGTTTTCCAATTCTAGTTTTTTTTGCATGCATTCCGCATAACACTGCGGTTATGTGAGACTTCCACTCCCCAAGATGGTACGCGAGGAGTTTCGGCCTACCTAAAACTAAGGATGGATCACATTCAATCAGCTTTAACTTTTTCCACAATTACCCATCACATAGCGATGCCCTTAAGGCCTTTCTTTACCACCCTGGCCAGCGAGAGATCGGAGCCAAGCACCGCCGTTAGGGTGCGGCGTTGCTGTTCCCAAGTCGAGCACTCTTGCAGGCAATGCCGAGCAGTTTCTGTGGCAGTATTGCCCCCTCTAAGCGGTCTAATGCAGGTACTTCAAAAAACATCCGTGTCCTGACAGTAGCTGCATCAGGCGAAATGTTAGCGCTCCAGTCCAGGAGTTAAAGACTGCGCGCACCGCGTCCAATCATATAATAGTACCTACGTACAATTTAAAGATATTTAAATTTTTTGTTTTACTTTAATATTCTACCTATGTTACAAAGCTTCTCTATTAACAATGTTTTTTTATTTCTTGTTTTTGTAGGAATACGATAGCGCTCAGGTTAATAAAAATACCTGTTCATGGGAAATGCACACAAAAAAAAAAATTGTTTCATCACCCGAGGAATTTCATGGCGAAATTTTTCTATTTTTTTATTTGTCTTTAACAGCGTTATATTTTAATTTAATGTACATCAAATTAAAATATGAAGATTCATTCTAAATATTGGTGAAATATTTTTTTGAATTGAATCAGTAATTTTCGTGATTACCGTTTGGTCAGCGTACGCCGATAAAGCAGGCAAGCGGCAATTTTTCTTCCGATTTCATTTACAAATTTTGCGATTTTAAATTAATGACTATTATTTATATAAATAAATAGAATACAGCCTGTATGTATGTTACCCCCAAGGTTTGTAGCATTCTATCTGTGAAAGAACTTTTGGAATTGGACCAGTAGTTCCAAAGATAATTTTTGACTTCTATTAGTACTGTATGACATTGTGAAAATTGAAATTGGTAGGATGATGTAATTACCTGACCTGATGTAATTTTTGCAAACTTAAATTTTTAATTTTTAATTGGGTGTTGTGATTGTCCTTTTTTTTGTGTATTGTGTGTTTATAGGGCATTTTCCAATATTTTTGACGCTGTAAGGGAGAAAAGAGCTTGACACTTGCTGAGTTTCTTGCCGGTTCTTCTCAGTACAAGGTCTCCCACCCAGAGTAGACTTACGAACCGAGATGGCATAATGACGTTCATAGGAGCTATTTGTAGCCTAAACTGAATAAATGATTATGAATTTTGAATTTTGAAAAGATTACCCTCCGCAAACAAACAAACAAACAATCAAAGTCACAAACTTTACCTTTTTATTAGTAAACTAGCTGACTCGGCGGACTTCGTACCGCTTTGATAGTTTCTATCATTGAGTTAAATATATATCCAATGGTTTCCATGAAAACAAAACAAATAAATCATTTTGTATTGGAAAATTAAATTGTCGTTTTTATTTAATATTTTTTTTAGTCTATGTTACTCAGCGCTAATGTAGCATTATAATGGTGAAATATTTTTTTAAATCGGTCCAGTAGTTTTGTTGTTGTGAATACTCCTGATTACGCATTTGAATTGATTTTTATTCATTTACGTGTGATTTATCAACTCCACTCGACTATAACAATGGAATCAAGCTTTGTTAAGGCAAACAGCTCAAATTTGCCCAGAATTGATGTCTTGATGTTGGGCGATTTCCTCGCAACAAATAAAGATTTTGCTCGTCTGAGTTTAGAAACGTGAAAACTTTATTGTAAGTAAATTTTAATTATTTATTTTTACCACTAAATATAACCAACTTAGATATAATCAAACTCGTTTTTAACTCATGCGAGTTTATGTTATTTTACTTTCATAGGTTATTTTTACAATAAACTTGTCATTGTTTATTTTTAAAGTTTGCTCATCACAGCTTGTAAGTTGTTAGAGTTAATACCATGTTAATATCCGATAAAACGAGTAAATTTCTATAACTATAAAGCACCTATTAGTACTAGTATTATTTTTCCTCATAGTAAACACCTAAAATTTTGCCTTACGAGCTTTAACCACTTAACTCTTATTTTCTTGTTTGGAACATGTACAAACACTTTGTTGGGTGTTCTTATTTATGTGTTTTTACACTGAGGTACTGAACACCACTTATAAACTTTGGAATTAATTTTTATCACATGAATTTATTTAATGTTTGGTTTTCTTTCTTCGCTACGCATAGACACAATGGCATTGCAATGGCATGTTACATAAGCGTGACGTCAGAGCCGACGTCACGACACCTGCGAGCTGTTTTCGCGCACTATTGAAAAAATATTAGAAAAATGGCTTTAAACTTCGTTATACTTAAGTTTATTACCGAAATAAATATTTTTTCGTAATTAGGAAATGTGTACCTACATTACGGAAGAGGATATCAAAATTTTTCGTCACGTCTATTACAAGGCTGCTTCAACAACAGGCCTCTCCAGTTATACTAGGTCTATTGACTAGGTCCCAAGAAGTCGGTATGTGTTGTAGATTACATACAGTTCACGGACCAGGGTGCCAAGTGTGAGTTTTGTTTCCTATCCGTAATCATTCGATTACGTTTACGAAAACTAAAATTAGCATGGCATTGAAGCAGCGGCAGCGCCTCCTGGCGACATACGAGAAGAGTTAAAATTTTGATATGCAAATTCTTGTTTTCGTTAACGCGATCGAATGTCAAAAATAACTTACACTACCTTGTGAGCCGGGTAATGTTATGAAAATAGAGTTTCACCCGAGGTCTTCCCGTAATGACACGTGTTGTGAGACTTCATTTTAATTTCTATCTCTCGTATTTGATTAATGTGAGCAAACATATAATAGAGATTGTTCCGTTTTGTTTTGTTTCTCATTGTTATACTCGTACTAGCATATATTCACATGAAATGCCAGTTCTCATGAAAACTGTTCAATTGTTTTATAACTGGGAAAGTATAGTTTCATAGAAAATACAATATGAGGCAATCGATTACGAAAAACTTTATGAAGCAATGAAGAAATATGATAACAACAATGAATATACTTATGAAGTGCTCGAAGAAAGACTTATAAATTGTATAAAAGGTAGTAAGGAATTACAAAAACACAAATGTTGAACAAATTGCCACGAGAAGGATTTGAACCTGCACCCTTCTGACATACCGGGTCAGGTGCTCTCCCATTTGAGCTATCGGGGTTCTAACCAGCCCGCCGAAATTATTCAACACTATTTACTTTTTACTTTGAAAGCCATAGGCGCCTATTCAATGTCAACAACTAACGTCGTTAACATCCGATCATAATATTTTTACAAATACTAAAGATCAGTTAAGAAGTAGGCAAGCTATTTATAAACTGTTAGCTATAACAGCTAAAACAAATCTAGCAATATTGCAAACTGCTCAAAACAAACTGCTTAAAATATTATTTCAATATGATTTCCTAACATCCACAGATAAACTATATAACGATACACAATTAATTAACATTTCTCAGACGTACAAATACTATAATTGCATATCGATTAGAAAAATATTAAATAAAGATATACATCTATGCTTTTTATTAGGTGTAAACTAAACCAAATAAAAACCATAAAATGAATCTTAGACGAAACTATGACATATAGTTATATAAACCGCGTACAAACTATGGGAAAAATAGTATAATGTACAAAGGGTCTCAAATCTATAACACACTGCCTAAACACATTAGGGAGGCACAATGTCTGACCAGCTTTAAAACACATCTCAAGCGGCATAATGAACACTGCCCCCGGATCTACAAGCTCACGGGCGAGTACGCTCGAACTACTTCCAGGAGCGCTTATTCCGTGATATTCATTTTAATATCGTGTTGGTGAGACCAATGCTGTTCGGGGCGAACGCATTGCGTTTAGTGATTTTTTTTAGATTTACCCTCTTTCTGTCAAACTTTTCTTTGTATTGAACCAATGCTTGCTGTCTATTGTGGTTTTATTGTTTTCGATATGGATGTTATTTAAGTTTTTAGCTGCTAATGCTTTGATGAAATTCTTTCCTAATTATTAAATTACCTTAGTTAATTGCAATGTATTTATAGTTATAAGTTTCTCATATAAGTGAATTTACTAATTCTTATGAGTAATAAAGATTCTTAAACCTGACACCTGAAGTGCTCTGAACATCTTTTGACCTTATCCTACCTTCTCCCTTCCTACATAGGAGTAGGTACACGTGCTGCTCTCCGGAGTCAACCCCGCAGGCCTATTACCGATCTCTCAGTGACAGTCGCAATCGCAAAAATTTGCAATTTATCGCTACCAAAACATATATTCGTATTACGAAACGTAGAAAACGCTACGATAGCGCCACGAGCGAGCGATTGACAAACTAAAAAAGTGCATGACGGCGCTATAGAATAAACTGACCGATTGTAGCAACCGCAACTAGTAGCAAACGCGTTGCCATTGTACAATTACCTACTGGTTGCTTTTATCCGGTAATAAACCTGCCGTACTGGCTTAAACAGTCCATCGCGCACAAGAACTATGGTGACTCGTTTCTTTGTCGCACTTCCAAAAAAATCCTTTAAACGGGTTATTCTCTGAGAATCCCATTCCCCGAGGATCCTGTCCCGGAGGATCCTGATTTGTTTTCATCTTCATCAACTTAATCAATACTATGAAGAACCGTCATGTCAGCAGAAAAGTGGTCAAAAATAATACTAATTAATTACAAATATATAGAAGCGTAATTATGAACGATATTGCGCTACACTAGTTGTCTTCGCGTTTGGACTTCATTTCCACTTAACACCAGATGCAGTGTAAAATGCATTTAAAAAGAAATATTGAAAATTGCATATTGCTTCTATTATAACTAGATAACTCTTTCAACGCAGCTGCGTTGTTAATCAAATACAATTATACGAGGATTTCATGTAAAAATTGTTGCGAATAGACAAAAGTATATAAATGTAACTGACATAAAAACAAATACATTGTATTCATCTAACATTGAACATGTTTTGAACAAAGGTTTAGCTCTATAGAGGTGCTTCGTAATATTAAACATTCGAAAAAGAGTATGTTCTAAAATTCGATTTTTGTACTTTATGGTATGTTTATCTGTTTTAGGCCGTACAAATATGGTTTCCTGATTAAGTTTCCTGATCCGGAATTCTGATTTGGAAACCTGTATACACAATACTACATACAAAACATCATCTTTGTCTTCTTACAAAATGTGTACACGTTCGTTCATTTTTATATCGTAAGACACAACGCCTGTGAACCCCTTTACAGTGTATAAATTAAAATTGTACTCAAAAGTTTAAAAGTGTACCTTTTACAATAAAAACGTGGAGTTATTGGAACAATTATAAAAGTTTAAATAAAACAAAATTGTCCCCCAGCCGACCACCAACCATCTGACTTCAATAGACCTTCTTTAAAACAGATATGCGTATCTAGGTAATTAATAATATGATTTCAATATTATTTCTTGCTATTTAGAGCTGTTTTTTGTATACTTATTTAATCATTTCTGGTTAAAAAATCATAAAATGGAATTACTTTGTGCTAAGTAAATTTATTTTTAACTTTTTTTATTTTCCTTTTTGAAGTCGGTTTTTTTTTGTTAAAAAATATTTTATTTTACGATTTTTAGTGATGGATGCTAACAAGGATGCTTCTCGGATGAGAAAACGACGGCTTAGTAGATAGTGGTATTCCTATGTAAAACTTCAATCTTAATTACGTATTATTTTTGTACGAACTGCATATTTTGGCATATTGAATCGTATGAAGTAAGCCCAACAAAAAGTAACTGCTGTAAATCGTTGAGAAATTCCCGACTGTCGACTGTCTATGGTTTTCATCATCTGACCTTTAATGGCACTTTTAACCTTTAAGGGTGTAAAGTTCTCATCAATAGAAATGAATTAAGTCCGCTAAACAAGGCAGCTACTATAAAACGTAGTTCCCTTGACTGTCCTTCGTCTTCACAGTCGTAACCCTATCTATCTATACCTATCTAAATGTAAAGTTCTCACCAATACAAATTAATCAAGCCCAAACACCAGGTAATTGCTGTAAATCGTTGAGGAGTTCTCTCGACTGTCTTTTGGCTCCATCATCAGATCGACTCCAGACCTTCTTTAAATAGTAGTGCTTTAAAATACGTAATGAAAAACATTAACAAACGCGCTAGTCGCCACTACGATTTTCGAAGGTTCCCCTCGACTTCTTCAGGGTTCTATCATCAGATCCTGACCTGATGACTAAGGGACCACCTGGAAAAAATACCCTTTCAAACAAAAAAAGGAATTTTTCAAATCGGCTCAGGCGTTTTCGAGGAATCGGGTAACATACATAAATAACTGTGTAAACGCTATAAACCAAAATAAATACAAGTTAATATCGGCAAGTACAAATACACAACTCCTTAACCATCAGGAATTGTACCTTCCATCATCAGCTTACCTGAATAACTTGATAGTACACAACTAGCCTTCTATACGTCCCTATAATATTTAAATAATAATCCCCTAACTCCTAATTGTTGAGGAGTTGTGTCTCCACTCATCATAAAATCAGCAATATCATCAGATAACGACTACAAGAAGCAAATATACGATTATTATTGTACAATTGTATGAAATGCATAGGTACGTGCCTATATAGTTTGAGGGTTTCCCTCGATTTTCCTGGGATTCTATCATCAGATCCTGACTTGGTGGAAATGGGATCACCTCGGAAGTATGCTCTTTCAAATAAAAAAAGAATTTTTAATATCGGTTCCCATATGACGGAGAAATCGCTGGACATACATTAAAAAAAATGTACTTAAGTACACATCGAACGTGATAACCTCCTCCTTTTTTGAAGTTGGTTAAAAATACAAAGGTTTCCTCTTTATAATATTAGTAAAGATTTTTTTTATATAGCCCATGTTACTCAGCGCTAATGTAACTTTCTAATGGTGAAAGATTTTTGAAATCGGTCCAGTAGTTTTTGAGTTTATTCGTTGCAAACACACATACCTACATACATACAAAAATACATAGGTTTCCTCTTTATAAGATTAGTATAGATATAGATTATCTGATGTTAAACAAAAGCAGGGACACAGTCACGTGCATTAACGTGTATACAATGTAACTCTTAATACAATGGAATAAACTCGTCAAAAGTGAATACATGTTATTGCTCGTGACTGCACACATGCAAATACATCTTTAAAGAGCAGGATTCTGCCCCACAAGCCATCCTCATCTTGCCAAGCTGCAGGTTGCTTCTTGATACCTCGTTTAAAAGGTCCCAGATTGTAGAAAGGATGCTGGTGCGTCAAAAAAATGATTCACCTAAACTAATAATAAGATCTTTACAGTTATTTAATACATTGTTGTATTCCGTAATATTAGCACAATTTGTAGATGGTAGGTTTCATACAATGGAATTAAATATGCATCCTGTAGGGCATGACACAGCCTAGAGAGCAAAGTGAACAAGAAATCTCATAGCAAATTAAAAATTATTATTATTATTATTATTATGTTAACAAGAGTTAGAATAGGTTAATGCAAAACAATAATAAGAAAAAAATAATAGGATCTTTATATTTGATCTATATTACTTTGATTAAATAAAGAATTATTGATGGCATTACTGTAACCGATTAACCAAATGTCCCCGTTGACAGTTCATTCACCGTCCATCTCTTATTTAACATGGTATTTTTTTTATCTCTTATGGGTAAGCATGGTGCCTTCATCTCTGCCGATGTTAACTGATGATAAGGCCAATGGTAGAAGCGCACTGCACCCGTAACCTTCAACTACTGAGTCACTTATCTCTAGCTGTCGGAACACAACAATACTACAAATATTGATGTTATGGCGACATATTTAAGTAAGATGGTCGTAGCTGGCCAGGCGGACAGCGGTAGCTAGTTTCTGTTTTCTCAATGACATTTTGTAAAATTTGTCTTTTTGTTTTGATATATTTTAAGTACGAATACGTGCCATGAGTTTGGTGTAATGAGTGTTGAACGGTTATATAGGAGTCTACTTAAGTCCGTCGGAATGGATGCAACTAAAACTTTTCTCATTTGATGAGATTACCGATGCGATAGTGGGATATTCACACGTTGCTAACATCTAAAATAGAGTGGCAACCGTTTGCTCAATACAGTCGAGTAAACCTATAAGTATGAAGAAGACAGTCATTATAGAAGTAAGAAAAAAAATAACATTAATTAGAAAACAAACATGATGAACAATAGAAATAAATCAGACAAAACACAAAAAAAATATATTATAAATATAACGAAAATAAGCATAGCTATCCAACGTGGCAATGCTGCTAGCTTACTGGGCACTCTGCCTGGTGGGGACGATTTGGGGCAAATTTTTTATTTATAGTTAGTAGTACTTTTAGTTTATAGTTTTTAGTAAGTTTAATTTTAAGTAGTTTAATTATTATCTTGTTTTTGTCTTTGTTTGTAAATAAATATACTTCTATGCAAAAATTAAAGTGAAGAGTGTGATGCTAATGAGCCCTATCCTTAACCAACTATCTCAGGATAAGCTTCAGAGCATAATCTATAGTAGGAGTGTCATTGAATCAAATGATGATATATTCAGCTACAAACTTGTCAATTACATTAATATTGTATCATACATACACATACGAGACGCGAAAGTAAAAGATAAGTTAGTGTTTTATTTTAATGTGTGTGTTAAACTTTAAAAACAATACACAATCCTTAAAAGAAACAATTTAATGAAACTTCGAACCAAATTGTGGATTAATAAAACTATAGTTTGTTTTTAAAAATCAAAATAATAATAATGTTAATTTATATGAGAAAAAATAAATAAAGGATTAATAATAATGGTGTGGATTCAGCTGTCATTATGCCGATTGTTGTTACAGCCAACGGCCTGATGGCCAACAGCCTCGATCAACATCTCATGAGGCTCTCGTTAGGCGGCTGGATTAAGGGCCTGATTCAGAAGGCAGTTCTCCTCGATACGGCACGCATTGTGAGGAGGTTCCTGTCTCTGGAGCCCTAACCACCGGTAGCTTGGACTCTGGTCCATCGGAACCAGGGTCTAAGCTGTAAAACGGGAACACGCTCGTCTGTTATGAGATTGTACATCCCGCGAAGGTGTGGTGGTCGCGGCTTTTTAAATGCCAAAAACCTTAACAACCGCGAGGTGTGCAATCTTAGGGACTGTTTCCTCAACAACGATTGTGGGATGCATCGGGATGTGGTAGCAATGGACAGGGGCCTAACCCCGCTCTCTTTAGCAAATGATAACTGGCGCAGGCCAGTAGTACTGAGCACAGAGGACGCACAAGGCGCTCACGGGCCCCAGTGTAGATTTGCTCGCGTCGGTGAACTGGCTACAATTCGAGGACTTCTTCGGAGAAACCGAAGGTTTTGTCTGTGCAATTGCGGACGAAGTTATCATGACAAATAACTATCGGAGATATATTATCCTGAAGGACGATACGATCGACATTTGTCGAGCATACCGCCGTCCCGAGGAATCACTCAGGCACATTATCTCCGGTTGTTCTCATATTGCTAACGGCGAGTATTTGCACAGATATAATCTGGTAGCTAGGATTATTCACCAGCAACTTGCTCTTCTATACGGTCTTGTGGACTTCGAAGTGCCGTATTACAGGTACACACCTGCGCCGGTTCTCAAAAACGGCCGTGTCACGCTCTATTGGGATCGAGCTTTTATCACCGACAGGACTATTCTAGATAATAGGCCTGATATCGTGCTGATTTATATGAGATCATCCTTATAAACAGATTTATATGTTTATAAGATTTTATATTTATGTATATAAGATTTAAAATGTATATGAGAAAAAATAAATAAAGAGAATAATAATAATAATAATAAGCAAATATGTCTGATATCACAGATAAAAGTGTAAGGTCTAATACATTTAGCCATTCAAACGTCCAGGTACATTTTAGTGTATTAAATTTTTTTTTGCCTTCAACGTCCGGGTACACTAGTGTCCCATGGGCAGTTATGAAAAAGAAGTTCTAAGTGGTTATACAAAAGCACAGTGGCGCTTTTGTCGTTCGTATTTAAGAAAGGGAACAAAATGTAGATGGCGTTACAACATCAAACGTACACATTTGTTTATAATCTGCATCTCTACCGCAGTTTGAAGTCTCGGAGTTTGTTTTAGATCTAAAGTCTAGTCTAGAGTCCGCAATTATGTCGTAATTACTCTTTTCTCAATACATAAATCGTATAGTGTAATATATCAACATTTTCCTTAACATGTTTTTATTTGCGCCATAGTTAAAAATAAATAATTACGAAAAAAGTGGACAAAATGCCTACTTTCCTAAATTCTCAATTTATAGTGAGTATTTAAATCTGTGTTTAAAGCATATACTTTTAAATAATTATATTATGTAAAAATTAGGCTACACAAGTGATATTTTTAGTTTTAATCAAGCTCGTATAAGTTTTTTTTGACAAACGTTTTTATCGGAAGAGTCGGCAAGCGATTGCTGGCGCTAGATCGCGAACTTTATATATGGGATTAGTTGATAAGTGTTCATCTCGTTAAGGCTGGTCATCTTACATTACTTACGTCTTGGGTTTGAGAATAAAAGTAGGTATGTGTACGTATTATTGCATTTATTTCTAGGTCATAACACTTTATACAGTTCTTACATACTTGCACATACCTACATACATAATGATAATTCTTCAGCCTTTTTTTGAAATTTGTGCTTCATAAGTAATACAAGACATAGGTAAATAATATCTATAATTTTATGAGAGGATAATATACACCATATTGTACCTACGTCATTACATAATTATAAAAATGTTATTATTTTGATAGAGACTACTTTGGACTAGATACTTAGAATCCAATGGTCCATCTTGATGATCCATGCTAATCGCACTATAATTCGTGAATGTTGACGCATTATTAACCAATGTTAACATCGTCATCACATAAGTCTAAACTGTGTTTAATTTATTAATATTGAGATCGATATTCTCATCGCGATCAATCCTTACTAATATTATAAATGTATGTGAGTTTGTTTGTTACATTTCACGCAGAAACAACTCAACCGATCATCATGAAACTTTGTACACATATTCTCAAAGGTATTGGAAAGGATATAGGATACTTTTTATAAAAAAAAAATATGTATAAAATACCAAAAACGCCAATTTAATTTTCCAATACAAAATGATTTGTTTGGTTTGTTGGTCAGCTAGTGATATTACTCGTATATAAGTAAAGACGTTACAATCGCCCCAAAGGCATTAATTAGTCCAGTCATTTGGTAGTTCTACCTGGATCCTATGATCTACCTTACTACACCGAAGATCTTTGTGAGATAGTATATTTGCTGATGATACCTCATTGATTTTTAAAGTTGATAGACATAGAGCAATATTTGACGACGTAAGTAATACTCTCTCTCAAATATTACATTGGTTTACCACTAATAACCTGCTGCTTAATGCAAAAAAAACTAAATGTGTAAAATTCACGATGCCTAATGTGAAGCAGGTTAATACCAGTATCACTATGAACGATGAAATAGTTGAAATAGTTAACTCGACAGTTTTCCTGGGTATTACCTTGGATCACAAATTACAATGGGGTCCTCATATTGCTGCCTTGGCAGGAAGACTTAGCTCGGCTGCCTATGCGGTTAGAAAAATAAGGTCACTTACTGATGTAGAAACGGCAAGATTAGTTTACTTTAGCTACTTTCACAGCGTCATGTCATATGGTCTTTTATTGTGGGGCTCAGCGGTTGACATTGAAACCATTTTTGTGTTACAGAAAAGAGCCATTCGAGCTATTTATAGCCTTAGACCCCGTGATACGCTGAGAGAGTTATTTAAGCAGATTAATATTTTAACTGTAGCTTCACAGTATATTTATGAAAATATCGTTTATGTTTATAAAAACTTAGATAAATTCGAAAAAAAAAGTAATACCCATAATTTTAACACAAGAAATAAAAACAAACTTGCCGATCCAAAACTAAGACTCAATAAGGTCGGTAATTCATTTGTTGGGAAATGTATAAAAATATACAATAAAGTGCCTGTCACTATAACGGAACTGCCGCTACACAAGTTTAAGACAGAAATAAAACAAGGGCTAATGAAAAAAGGTTACTATAAAATTAATGATTATCTTAATGATAAGAATGTGTGGTCATCTTAGTCTGCTCGCCTGCACATGTTATTTTTTTTACATGTTGTGGTTGTCTTCTATAAGTATGTTTTGTGTTTATTTGTAATGGAAAGTGTCCTGCTATGATCGGGCATTTTCCAATATTTTTGACGCTGTAAGGGAGAAAAGATCTGGACACTTGCTGAGTTTCTTGCCGGTTCTTCTCAGTACAAGATCTCCCGCCCAGAGTAGACTTACGAACCGATGGCATAGTGACATTCATAAGAGCTACTTGTAGCCTAAACTGAATAAAATGATTTTGAATTTGAATTTGAATTTGAATTTGGAAAGTTTTCCGAAAGTTTTGAAAATTGGTGATTATATAGATTTTGACGTGCTCTTTTCGAATTTTTATTTTGCCACCTCGTATCATGCCGCTCGCGCCACCATATTGGAAAAATGGCGCCATAAACAGTTTTTTTAGAACAACTCCTTTCCAACTCATTTTACGATGAAAACAGTTATGTGATAAATTAGACTGGAGAAAATTTCCTACAATTTATGTTGTAACCTTTTTTTGTAGAATCAATAGTTTTAGCTCACGAGCGCCACATAGTCCACTCCAACACGCATTTTGCCAAATAACTCATTTCCACACCACCATGAGGTAGAGTAAGTGGCGCGGTTTTTTTTGTGGTATTAATAGTCGTAGTGTGTAGCGGGGCTGTAAAACGATAAACTTGTACTGATGATTTAGGCAGAATATTTGAGCTCTGTCTGCAGATGTTCCGTATAATGGAGGGGGGGGGGGGGGGAGCTAACGCCAAGGCGACGCGTCCTTTTATACCTGCGATGAACTTTACAGGCAGTAGTTTTCAAAACGTAGTGTAATATTTTTCGTTAATATATACGAGCGACAAAGAAAGCGTTGGCCCCCCTCCCCTTTGTTTATACGGAACATCTGTCATACGAAACATATACAATTAACAGTACAAGTTTATCGTTCTAAAGTGTCGTACGCATTTTCAGAGCCATGGCTTCAAAGGAAGTGAACTGATTAGGCCTACTGAAGATACCACAAAAAAACGCGCCCCTTACTCTACTTCATGGTGGTGTGGAAATGAGTTATTTGACCAAAACGCGTGTTGGAGTGGACTTTGTGGCGCTTGTACACTAAAACTATTGATTCTACAAAAATAGGTTACTACACACATTGTAGGAAATTTTCTCTATTTAATTTATTATTTTTATCGTAAAATTAGTTGGATAGGAGTTATTATTATAAAACTGTTTTTGAGCGCCATATTTCGATATGGCGGAGCGAGCGGCAAAGATATGAGGTGGCAAAGTAAAAATCAAAAAGCACTACATCTATAAAATCACCAATTTTCGAAACTTCCGGAAAACTTTCATGGTAACCACCTTTTTGAGCACCAAATGACTGGACTACATACTGAACAAAAGAAAGCAGCCGTATCCTTTTGATATTGGCCTTACTCAGTCGCTCTTGAAGAAGGCGAAAAACAACTGAGTCAGTAGACAGTACCGGTGACAACATCCCATTTTTATATTTAATTTTCGTTAGAAAAATAGCAAATAACACACTATAGCTATATTTTTCATTTTAATTGCTTTAATTACGTTTTCCCGTTTACATCATACAAAATATATTGAAATTAAAAATAAGTATTTGCTGCCGCTGCGCTTGAAATTGAAAAAAAAAACATTGAAGCATCTTTTGCAGTTGTTTTGTTTGCGTTACGAAGGTCTAGAAAAACTTATCTTTTTATCATCGTATCGTTACCTGTTTCGACAGTATAATTTAAACCATGGCCTAAGAACTCCAACACTTTCTTGAATACAACGTCATTAGCATTTTTTCCCCAAACAAACTCCGTGTGACTTAAGTTTTGATCACGAATGACGTAATGCTCTATCGGATTAGCAATGCTTAAATATAGTTTCATCACATCTGGCACCGTCGCTAACCGATCATCACTAGAACTTATCAAAACAATGGGTAGCTCTACACGTTTCAATGGAAATTTTACGAGGGGTTCTCCAAACCTATGAAATGTCATACTTTGCAAGAACTGTCCGTAATGCAGGATTGTATTCGTTGATACACCAGCTGGTATTTGGTGCAATAACCTTGCTAGAAAGCCTTCGTCTTGCTCATTGTACTGGAGAATATTTCCGGCCAGGAATAAAAGTGGATTACTGCAAATAATTTTGGGTTCGGGGCAAAATCCTGATACGATTATTTTTGGAATTTTTCTTGACGGCACAAATTCAGTGTTACCAATAATGCTCATCAGCTGCTCGTAGGGGTTGTTAGATATCGCTGTCATCAAATGCAGAGGACCTTGTACGTGATTCATGAATGCCAAAGGCGCTAGCAAAATTCCCATTCGCAGAATGTGATTATAAATTTGATTTGTAGATAACAATACCAGTAACGCAGTAGCTCCCATGGAGTGGCCTATATAGTCTATTTTTCCTATATGGAGTTTGCCTTTCATTTTTATTATGAAATCTATTGCCGCAGGTAAGTCATACTCCCCCATTTCTTGAAATGAAAATCTCCAGTAATCTGACGAATTCACTCGTTGTGAAATGTGTCCTCTTGAGTAATAATTACCTCTGGCATTGGTCATCCAAACATCATACCCAGCATCACTTAATAAATAAGGCAATGACATATTAGGTCCTAATATAATCCAGTCAGCTGAACTTCCCATTAAACCATGATGAAGCAAAACAGTCTTCATAAACATAGACGTTCTTGCCTTTTGAACCCGATGTAAAGTCAATAGATAATCATCCTTCGTTTTAATGACATGTGATTCTATTCTCTTTCCATGGAAAGTCGCCAATAGTGGCATGGACAACAAACCAGTGGGTTCTGATATCCAATTGTAATATTCAGGAGGTCCGGCAAACATGACATCTTTGTTTTCCACGAATTCATCAAAGAACTGCTTTAGTCTGTTTCCTAAAACATATCGTTTACTTTCAACTAATGTCGCACTACTATCTAACATATTATGCACTTTGTTTACAAATTTATTAAAAGTAGACGCCACTACTTCTACAATTTTTTTTCCCATTGTTCCTATAAGACCACATTTCACATTTTTATTTTGAGTTATGATGGTAACGAATAAAATTATCAAACACTTCATAACGAGTGTTCGATTGCAAATCACTTTATAAAATGACTCTTGTCTTGTTGAAAAGCAGCTGTAAGCTATTATGAAAGCTATCGATGTTGAATTAAAAAGAACAATAGAATGGTTATAATAGCTACATCATGTTATATCAGTATGATAAACAATTATGAACACAATTGACTACGGGTTCGATAAATAAACAATTTTTGCAAGTATTTTTGAAAAAACAGAAAGTTTGTGTGATGAACATTTAAAAAAAAATATTGATGTGTACTCATAAAAAGTGTGCATTCCAAATTTGTGACTAAATGTGTGATAGGCAACAATATTTAACGAGCTTCTGTTACGAAACTGATACCACAAAGAAAAGTACACGGATGGCATACGGATGGTTACCATGGTTACCATCCGTATGCCTATCAACAATGTACTGTTACGGTACTAGTACTATTTTGTTGTATAACAAATCTAGGTACATTGTAAAACAGTAAAATTTGTAACATAGATTAATCAAAACATATTTGATGTAGGTATGGCAATATATATAAAAAGTGAAAATTTTCAAGTAGTAAAACTGAGATATTTTGTAATGAAACCGATATCTTAAAGCATAGTACACATAAAATTTAAATTAAACGCTGTGTTATTATGTGCACTAAAGCGTTTATTTATTTATTTATTTATTTTGCTTTATTTCGAAAACGTACAGTGATGATTAACTGTTAACATATACTAAATTGACACTATGCATTATTTACATGTTTCCGCATATATATTTCATAAGTTTTTTGCTTGAGTAATTGAAATTATCTACATCATCATCTCAGCCAAAAGACGTCCTCTGCTGGACAAAGGCCTCAACCAAGAATCTCCACAACAACCGGTTTTGTGCTGCTCGCATCCAGCGGCTTCCCGCGACCTTTACCAGATCGTTGGTCCACCTTGTTGGAGGCCTGCCCACACTGCGCTTTCCGGTACGCGGGCGCCGCTCGAAGACTATTCTGCTCCATCGGCCATCAGTCTTGCGAGCAATGTGCCCTATCCAGTGCCACTTGAGCTTAGCAACTCTTCGGGCTTTGTCGGTAACCTTTGTTCTTCTGCGGATTTCCTCATTTCTGATTCAATCACGCAGATAAATCCCATGCATAGCCCTTTCCCATGCTCTTTGTGTGATCTTAAGCCTTTTTATGAGGTCCTTCATGAGCGACCACGGTTCAGTGCCGTAGGTAATCACTGGTAACACACACTGGTCAAAGACTTTCGTCTTGAGACACTGTGGTATGTGGGATGAGAATATATTTCGTAGCTGCCCTACGCTGCCCTAAGCTGCCGAACGCTGCCCAGCCTAATTAGATTCGACGATTGACTTCTTTGCTGAAGTTGGACCATCTTAGCTGGACCGTTTGTCTCATGTAAACATAATCGTCCACAACTTCAGGGGCAGAGTCCTCAACCTTTAGAGGAGTGAATAAGACACGTGAGTTCGACATAACTTTTATCTTATCTATGTTCATTTTAAGACCCACTTGTTGAGAGACTGTGTTGAGGGCACCGAGCATTGTGCCGAGGTCTTTCAGGGTCTTAGCCATGACCACTATATCGACAGCGTAGATGAGTGATTTATGTTGATGTTGATGCCGAGTCCTTTCCAGTACAGCAGTGAACAGTTTCGGAGATATTACATCTCCCTGTCTCACTCCTCGTTGCAATTGAATAGGCTTCGAGCTCTAGTCCTGAAGACGGACGGACATAGTGGCGTTTTCACAGAACACTTCAATACTTCGATGTACCGGTAGTCAATTTGGCACCGCTGGATTGACTGTAGCACGGCCCATGTTTCAATCGTATCAAAGGCTTTTTCATAGTCCACAAACGCTAAGCAAAGAGGCTGGTTATATTCTTCGGTCTTCTGTATGACCTGCCGCAGCTTATGCCTTTTCGAGTACCGTTCTTCCTCCTGCTTTCAGAAGCTTGGCCGTAATTCCGTCAGCACCTGGTGCCTTGCCGTTCTTGGGCTGTTTGAGAGTCATACTAATCTCGTAAAGGCTGATGTCTGCGATCTCTTCGACTCTAGCTCGACACCTCTTTAACTCCTCAAGCGCTTTATGGTTAGTGTTAACTTGCCGCGAGTCAAATACTTCAAAATCTGCCAATTTAACCGCCGAAACTCAGAAGCATCACCCGAAATGAAATGAAATTAAATGAAATTAAATGAAATTAAGTATATGAAAGGAAATATATTTTATTTGCGCTTGAGAAAGGTACATTTTTTGTCTTAATCTAATTTTCTTCTCTTTCTCAGCTGACAATGTAGCATGCAAATAGCTTTTACCTTTTATTTTATAAATAACTATGACTATTCTATTTACATACATATAAAAATACAAAATTAATTCTCCAAATTGTCAAAAACCAATTAAATTACATTACAATAAAATTCAAAATTAATCTAGAAATTGTCCATAACCAATAATATGTCAAAAATATGTCAAATCAATATTACTGAGCAACTTAACTTATAATCTGTGGAGCTTATAGACTTCACTTCTCTATGGCAGCCCATGGAGGAAAAAAGAAAAGTTTGTGAAAAGTTACACAGTTGTCAAAAGTTACTATTATTAGCAATTAAATCATAAATACAGAAATAAAATAATAACAAAAGTCAAGTTTGGTCAAGGTGAACAGTATTTTACAGACATCAAAAGAAAATGTTTGCACACATCTAGGTACACGTCTTACATTTATTAGGTGTATGTGTAAAAAGAACTTGCACTGAATAAAATAGGTGTGCCATAAGCCATTTATGTAACTCTGCTAGAAATTGTTTTACAATAAGTTTTCTAATTGTTTCAGGCAATTTATTAAAAATACTTATGCACATCCAGAAACAATTCTTTGCATACGAGTGCTTTTTGGAACAAAAGCCGGCACCAACCTTTTTCTATTTCTAGTGTTTCGGGGATACATATCTTGTGCTGTTTCAAAATAACATTGGTTGAGTTTAACAAATTTGGCTATTTCAAAAATGTATAGACATGGCAGAGGTAAGACTCCCAACCTTTTGAATAAGGGTGCACTTGGCTCATCTGGTGCAGTGCCACAGATTGCCCTAATAAATTTTTTATGTGCGATAAATGCTTTATTCGTATCTGTGCTGTTTCCCCATATGATTAAACCATAACGGAGGATGGACTCAATATATGCAAAGTATGCTGTGAGTGCTGCACTTTGAGAGGCTACTTTAGTGAGTTTATATAGTGCAAAAGTAAATCTATTTATTTTACCACATATGCTTGTGATCTGCTGCTTCCAGTCCAACTTATGATCAATTTCTATACCCAGAAACTTAGTTATATTTGTGCCGTGTAGTCCTAGTCCTTGATAGTGTACATTTAACGTTTGATAAGGTGTATTATTAAAATTCGTGAAATAAGTTTTGTCAATATTAATTAAAAGGTTATTATCTTTAAGCGAATTTATTATTAAGTTGATTGTATTATTAATTTCATTACTATGTTCATTTAATGTCAATTTCTTATTTGTGGTCACTATGATTGAGACATCATCGGCAAATAAGATGCAGCGGTGCTTTGTCAGTTTTGGTAAGTTATTTATATAAGTGAGGAACAAAAATGGGCCCAAGACACTCCCCTGGGGCACCCCAAACTTGATTTCTTTAAACTCAGATAGATATTTTTGTGTTATATTATTTTTATCTAGTTTAGCTACTTCAACGGCTTGCATCCTATTGCTCAAATAAGTTTTTAGCCAATTTAGTGCCGGCCCCCTAATGCAGTTGTTTTCCAACTTTTTTAGTAGGGTGTCATGTAAACAATAATCGAATGCTTTAGACATGTCAAGGAAAAGAGCTGTCGTGTACATATTTTCATTTATGTTCATTAGTATTTCATTCACTAGGTTGAATATGGCATGGGTTGTGGATTTCTTTTTTTGAAATCCGAATTGATCTTGATTTAGTATATCATACTTTTCAAAAAACATCCTCAGTTTCTCAAGTACAATTTTTTTCATAAACCTTTGATATGATTGAGATTAGTGTAATGGGTCTGTAGTTGTCAACTACTGTTTTCTCATTTTTTTGTTTTCGCAAGGGTTTGACTAGTGAATACTTAAGCCTGTCAGGGAAAATCCCAGAGGATATTGATAGGTTTATAAGAAATGTTAGAACAGTAGATATTTCTTCACTACAACCCTTCAGAACCTTTGTACATATGTTGTCATACCCTTCAGAGTTTGTGTTTTTGAGGGACTTAATTGTTTTCCTAACACAGTACTCATCAACAGGAGTCAGATAAATTGAATTTATCAGATTAGTTGTTTTCCCATGCAAGTCATTATTTGTTTTCGCATGCATGACACCTGTGATATTGATAAAATGGTCATTGAACTTATTGGCAATTTCTATTGGATTATTTATATTATGTTGATTATAGTCTATAGTTTCAATATAATTGCTACATGTCGGTTTGGTATTTGTCTCCTCATGTATAATTTTCCAAGTAGCTTTGCATGTGTTTTTTTTACTATTATTAAAGATATATTTATTATTTGACTGTTTTTTTGTCTGTAGTATGCATCGTTTTAGTATTTTTGAATATGTTTGATATTTCTTTTTTGTGTTGTATGTTTTCCTTTTATAGTGATTAAGACGGTGCGCTCTACTTGTTGCACAGCTTTTTTTAATACCCTTAGAGATCCAGTGCTGGTTAGAGTTAGTGTTTATTGTGACTTTGCAAACTGGAAAACATAATTTATAAAGTAAACAGAACCAGTCATGGAATTTATTAAATGCTTCATTTGGATTACTTTCATTATACACATCTGTAAAAGTGAGGCATGAGAGATATGTTCTGAACTTAATGATATTTTCGTCAGAATAAGCTCTCTTAAAAATATGTATTTGTTTAACTATTTGTGGTTTTCTTTTGATGTGGAAACTAAGTATCTGAGCAGTGTCATGGTCAGATAACCACAAAGGAAGGATTGTGCTCATTGCACCTTATACATTACTAAAAATGTGGTCAATGCATGATAAGCCTCTTATTGGTTGGGTTATATGTTGCTCTAGATTATAATTATTTAATATGCCTTTTAGTTTGGTGGTAATGTTGTTGTTCTGTAAAGTGTTGATTAATATTATTGTCTCCAACAAGAATTATTCTTTGTTTGTGATGTTTGTGTTGGTATATTTACAATAGTTGTTCAAATTTTTCTAAGAATAAATCAAAATGTCGTTTATTTGAAGCGGTTGAGCTACGGTATAGGCAAACAACTATAATATTGTATGATGGAATAGAAATAGAACAGCATTCAAAATAAAAGTTCACTGGAAGCTCATCGAAAATATTAACTTTATTGTAAATAGTCCCTTTTTTACCAATATACGTGCCCCCTCTTTTTTTATTTCTTCCATAGTGTATAGCTAGTACATAATTATGCAAAAATATATTCTTTTCCTCTCCATTCATAAAAAAAGTTTCTGTAAAGGCACCTGTAAAGGCACCTCAGGACATAAATGAGAATCAAGCTCCGCTAGGGTTATCTCAATGATATCTTTTTTAGAAAGCAAACCTTGTATGTTTTGGTAAAGAATTACAAAATCATTATGCTTATTAGCCACGAAAACATTTTGGGCTTGTCATTGTAGGTGTTATACTATTTTTTGTAATATTAATCTTAGAAAAATAGTATGGTATTGTACCCTTTTTTCTTTCCAAAGCAGTTGAGGTGGATATAATACCTTTTCCATTGAGTATAGAGTTTTGCAATGATTTTCTTAATTTTAATCCGTTCTTTACATAGTCATTAACATACTTTGAATAGTCGATTTCTACATTTATCTTCAGGCTAATTTTCTTTTTTATTGATGTTATATTTTGGTATTTATGTAGTATTTGTTGTATGTTAATATAGTTACAATTATAATATTTTTTTATTAGACGATTAATATGTGTGTTAAGTATATTAATATTTAAACAATAATTATATCTAACACTTAGTATTTGTATGAGTTCTTGCTAAACCCATACACCTTGTATGATTGATGATAGGAATCTGTTGTTGTTTGTATGAATGATAAAACTTGAAGAGAAAATACTTTGTTTATTACGATGTCACAATAATGCTATTAATAACTGCTGATGATAATGCTAATGATCGCGCGATCGGCAGTGATACCTGAGTACACACTAAAACAATAATTTAATTATTGCTACAAATATAAAAATGCTGATGAGCCTATTGTGCGGTTGAATGACCGTACATGCTGCCGGCCGAGAGAAAATGACAATTGATAAAATAAAATAAATACATAATACTAAACTTAAATATTTCATTGCTAAATAATTGAACTTAAATATTTCGTTGCTAGTTGATAGATAGATTCTATCTATACGTAATTTTCGTTAAATATAATATTTCTAAGAATAGGGATTGTCCCCTTATCCAACGTTGGCGTTCCGGCATGTCGCGAAGTCGATGTTTGTGCTGCTGCGTCGGGCTGCAGTCGTTGTGCTGGCTCGACGAAGGGTAAGGGCGCAGACGTCGCCGTCGGTGTGCCGTCCTCCGCGCCCGCAGCGTCGGTGGCAGGTCGCTGGCGGTCCAGTCGACGGCGCCGGCGGCGCCACAACACTCCGGCTCCTGTTACAGCTGCTACTGCTACTATACCATTTATCAATGCGTAGTGATGGATGTCGTGGAACGTTATGCTTCCGTTAGAACGCCGCCGCCTTCCTTGAGCTGTTCTATTTTGTGACCCAATTCGTTCAAAAGCTGCTCCGTTTCTCAATTTGTAGTGTCCTCGATGCTAGTAGATTTCAACGTCACATTAATGATGTTGTTGATTTGTTGTAGTTCTAGTTTCAGAGATAAGTTGCTTTTTGACTTTTTATGTGTATAAGCAGTGAAGTTGCTGGTCTTTATGATGCACTCTTCTGTTAGACTCATTATGTTCGTACCGGTCAGCTGGCTTGCGGTAACTTGATCGCCACAAATGTTTCTCAGCTGACATTGATTGCAACAAAAATAAATAAATGTGTTTAACTTGTTCAAGCTAATCCATTTATTTTTGCAAATTTCAATTCTTATTTGACATTGGTTTTTTGAATTTCCCATACATAGATCTGTATCTGACTTCATCTTGTATATAGGTGTTACTAATAACATCTAAATGGCAGAAGAATGTTGATTCATCGTGTATAAGGCATGCTTCCAGATCTTCTTGCTTCACAGGTAAGTATGAGTCTTTCTGTAGATTCATACCGACATACTCTGAGATAGGAAGTAGGGTGCCCATATTGACTCCCACTTGCTTTGGGACGGCAATTAATTTATATAGATCATAGTTGTCCCTGCTAACTAGAGGTATCTTGATCTCAAATAATAAATATTCTTCTGTCATCCTTGCTCTGACTTTTAAAAGATGATAAATACTTTGTAAATCTGCTTGTATATTATTGATGGGTAGAGATAAATCTTTTCCAAGTTGTCCAGATATTATGTTTAATTCCCTTTGTAGTTGCTGTGGCGTGATGAGATGAACATTGAATTTGCCGCTATATACGTTAGTTATTATCTCGAGTAAAGTGTCCTGTATGTTTTTGAGATTATACAGCATGTTGTTCGCTGAGATCGATGACAATATAAATTCATTTGCATAGTCTAGTTTCGTGATTTCTGCTTCCATGGTGTTATATGCTTTCTCGAGTGTAACCATATGTTGGTTAAGCATTTTATGTTGCTTTTGTATGTTTAACTCAGATATTTTTAAGAGGTTGTACTCGGCTTCTATGATAGATGTTTGATTCTTCCAAAGACGTGTTAAGTGATTTTTATTTTTGTAGATAAGACTGATGTCATGTGAGTATTGTTCTGCGAATTGCTCATCGAGTACGCCGAACAGACTGCGTGCTACGCTGCCCACTCCGTTGATAAGGCCGCGCCTCTGTCTGTTGCGTCCTTGCTTGTTCATCACTAAAAGGCCGTTGTAGTATTGTAGTTCGGAAAAGACTTGATTTAATTGTAACTTAATGACGTCACAATGTGCTTTCTCTTTAATCTTCAGACAGGTTTCTTCTAAATGCTCTTGATATTTTATGTAGGCATTGGTCCCTTCCCAATAGGGATCCATGTCGTAGAATATAATGATCCTTCATTCGTCTCTTATCAGCTGCATGTTTGCCACTTTATCAAAATAGAGACCTTGATTCTCATTTAAAGGGACGATCTTCAAACATGTAGAAATCATTATCAATAAATAAAGTATAGCCATTGTTATTGTAACGAGTGTGTTTTGCTTGCTTGCTGGTTTCGAATTACGAGTGCTCCGTCGCTGCGCGCGATTTATGTTATTTGATTCTTGCTCGGAATTAAGTGTCGCTTGCGCCCTTAGGTTACCAGACGGCGATGCTGTGTTTTGCTCAGTTTGATTTGCTTGCTTACTAACGGGTAATATTGATAGTTTAACTATGGGGCGTTTTAAGTAACCGTTCTTGGTTTTTAATGTGACAACACGCACGTGCCCATCAGATCCAGGGTGAAGTTGCACTACGCGACCCATAGCCCACCTTTCTGCTGTTAGGTTATCTTCGTGTATGATCACGACGTTATCCAAAGCTATATCTTGCTGATCTTTATTCCACTTGGTACGGATTGATAATTTGCTTAGATAGTCAAGTCGCCACCTCTTCCAAATATCATTAAATACCTTTTGGCAAAGATACCATCTTGTTCTTAAATGTTGTTCTGTGTCGAAAATTGATAGTACTGTGCCGCTTGATAGAAAGTGTGAAGGAGTTAGGTAGTCAAGGTCATCGGGGTCTTCCGTGAGAGGGCACTTAAACACGCTTCTAGGTGTGATAAGACAGTGAAGAATTCTTCATATGTTAGCTTCTGTTCTCCGACTACTCTTTTAAGGTGGTACTTCAAGCTTTTCACAGCCGCTTCCCACAGTCCTCCTGCTGATGGCCAAGAGGGCGCATTAAAGTGCCATTGGATGTTCATATCGACGACTTCCTTCATGAACGGTTCGTTGTTGCTGTTGATGATGGTTTTGAGTACTCTTGTTTTAAAGCTCTGCTTGCTTCAAGGAAGTTTGTGCCATTATCACTGTATATGTGACGAGGCGTTCCTCTTTTAGCAGCCATTCTCCTCAATGCTGCTAAAAATGAAGATGATGTTAAATCTGATACTAATTCTAAGTGGATGGCCTTAGTTGCCATGCACACAAAGACAGCCACATAGCTCTTTGTGCATTTGATACTTCGTCCCTTGCTGCTTTTTATCATAAAATGACCGGTGAAATCGATTCCTGTGTGCCAAAATGGACGATGAGCCTATTGTGCGGTTGAATGACCGTACAGTATTAGTATCTTACCCTTCTTCAGTTTACATAATGTATTACACAAGCTCGACATAATGGTATATGGATTTTTATCATTAGAACCTACCGAGATCACCAGTATATCATCATCCGACATGGTTTTAGATATAAATTCACAGCTTGATAAGACTTGAGAGCTTAACGCATACGGCTTAACTATACTAGTAACGTTGTAGTTGTCGTTCCACGCACGTTCCGAGGAACGCAGAACCATTGCGCGCCGTTCTTTCATTAGTTTGAGGGTCCATACCCTCTGTCGGTCTGAGAACTTCTTGGTTCCTATTGCACGGTGGGTTTTTAAGAACTTGAACACAGTTTCCACAAACCTGTTGCTGTATTCGTCCACATTTTCGCAATCATTTAGGCACTCGAAGCGATTCTGCAATTCGAAATGAGAACATTCGGGGTTTTGGATTTGGATGGGTGCAGGACGGAGCGTAAACCTTATTAATCGACGTCTTTCCTGCTTTAATATTAACGTTGACATTAAATTTGCCTCCTACTAACCGATGATCGCTTATATTTTTAAAAGCATTGATCACAGTGACAGCAGACGCTTGGCAGACAGGTTGGCGATCGCAATAGGTTGAGAGTAACCTCAGAGAGATGCTGCTGCCCGTTCTCTGGAATGGACTATTAGCCGGCTTTTATAACACCTACGGGAAGAAATGGTGTGGTGCAAATCTCTATCCCGGCACCACACAGGGAAATTATCCACATACTATGATTAAAACAATTAACCCTGTCAACATACAACGGACGCACGTTACAGCTCGAATAGCACTTGGCACAACTCGGGAAGATAAGGTGGCATATTCATGGGTTGAGTGAAATCAAAAGAGAGGGGAGGATACCGTAACCTTTGAATCAGGTCACCTTATGTACTACCGAGAGTGAGACCAGCTAGTAGCTAGTAGGCTGGCGTAGGGTTCCTGGTAAATAAAGCCATTTGTGACAACGTTGGTTGACAGGATGGCGATGAATGAATGATGATGAATTCGTTCTTCAAGAAAGAGCCCCAAATAATGTGGACATGGCAGAGCCCCAACACTATGACAATAAATGTGATCACTTCATCATGACGGATAACAAGCACATTTAGTGTGAGGATCGCGGGGTGAGAGGGGGGCAGCAATGGGGTAGCGAGCCTAATTAGCCATACACTAATTTGGGACATGCAATCCAGGACTGAGCCAATTAAGTTGTTGATGGTTTAAGGTGTTTGTCGGTAATGAATTCGAAAATGACATTTATTTCGAGATTCAAGATGGTGGACGTGATTATTTAAAAGTCGATATGGGTACCGTTTATATGGTTTTCTTGGATGCTGATTCAATATAGTATCCAATTCGATTCTGGATTCTGGTTATAAATATTGAAGAATCACGTCTCTGCACGACTTGGTTCGACCATTAACACGTTCGCGCGAGCAGGGTACTTTTGTCAAACTACGTCTTGAGCCACAGATTTTCTTCATACAAAAATGCAAACGTTCAATCACGTTTCCGTCGCAAATTAGCTATTTCATGTTTACCAGAAAGCTACAACGTCTAGTCACGTCAACGTTGAAAAACGTACTGCTGCTATGTATTATAAGGAATCCTTTATATCACAAACAACGTCTTAACACGTCGACATTGATAAACGTACTGCCGCGGAAGAGTATTCAGTATTAAAAAAAAACGACTTCAAAAAGGAAAAAAAAGGAAAAAATTAATTTACTTAGCACAAAGTAATTCGGTTTTTTTATTTAGTTAATCAGAAATGATTAAATAAGTATACAAAAAACAGCTCTAAAAAGCAGGAAATAATATTGAAATCATGTTATTAAGTACCTAGGTATATACGCATATCGAACTTGTTCATTTTAAGCTCGCGTGCCAGAAGGGCAGTCGCGGCCTTGCAGTGGTGCAAATTGATCTGTACACACCTTAGTCCCGCCATTTCCATTTTCTAGTGGCCATCTTCCGAGCTAGGTTCCCCATCCGTTGTCGCCTGCGCGCGCAACGGGGAGGACCCTCCCAGAAGCAGGTCATTTAGGGTGAGCTCCCGCACAACGTCTTCAGAGCTTGGGGAGGAGATCCCACCACATTCAATTGGTGTCATCTCCTCTCCAACATCCCCAACAGCTGCGACTGGAGCACCCAGTCCTGGCTGCACTTTTGCCACTAGTGCGGTTTGGGAGCACTCATCCTCAGTCACTCCCGCCACGCTCACTCCTTCACTATCGCCTTGGGCATTGACAAGCTCGTCCGTAAGCTTCTCTTCTAGAAGTTTAGTGTCGACGATCTTCCAGCCCGAGGTCTTCAAACCGGGATGACACCTCTGCATCATTCTCAAGACTCTTCCCGTGTCAAGGCGGCTGATGTTTCGGGACTTCCATGCTATCTTTACTGGCTTTGGAAAGTCCTTGGCATCGACCACCCTGAACAACACGCATACAACGGTTAGGCCGTCCTGTGCTCGAAGTCATTTCGCCGAGCCACTCCCTTCACATGTGAAGAGGATGGCCCCCGACGAAATGCCTCCCATATTTACAATTGGGAGAGGGTCAGGTGTGGCCTCCAGCAGGTCCCAAATGGTTCTTTAGATCACATCGTGACTCTTCCCTAGCATGGTTGCCGGGTAGTAATCAGCAATGATAGCCATCTTATAGGCACTCACTGCTCCCGCGTAAGACGCGTTTAGCATCGAGCGCCGCCTGACTCTCATTGCTGACCTCCCTCTGCCCTCTGCCACTTAGAGCGTTCCACCACAGCCTGCTCATCTTCTGCTTGCTGCTTGATCAGCTTCGCTCTACGCCTGCGGTGGCCCGATCTGTGACCTGGCGCTATGCCCTCGCTCACCTTCTCTACATCAGACCGAGGACCAACAGGTAGGATCCCATCAGGACCCAGTACCTGCAGCCCCGCCCTGGCATGGAGCCCGACTGCAGAGGATGCCGTGCCGGAGTACCGGACGCCACGGCCTTCCCTCCACGGTTTCTACCTCGTCCGCTAAGCAGATTCAGTCCCCAAAGGTGTCCGTCTTCACTTGCTTCAGGGTAGTCCCCGCCTTTAATGCGCCTGCACCCGTAGGGGCGCGGCACGCATTCGTCCCTTGCGGGACCCTAGTTTCGCCGCGCATGGCGGCACTAAATTGTGGCAAATCTTTTGCCCCCCCCCCCCCCCCCCCCAGATACAAGGGGCAGCTCTCCGCCGGTACCCTCCTGGGGTAGTTTTGTTTTGCAAAATGTGCCAGGTGTACAGGTGGTCGACAGGTCAAGCGGCGACGAGGACGTGCGTGATAGGACTTGATGGCAGACGCATATAGCTCAACATCGCACACTTAAGCATACATCAAACCGCTCAACCTCCCCAGCACTATAAATAATAATTGTTTTTTGTTTTTAAGTTTACAATACTAAAATAAATAATAACATTATGCAAACAAATACATGGAGTGTGTTTAAGGAGAGAATAGAATTCATTTAAACTTATAGTAAATATTTTAAAGGGTTTTTGTCTCTACAAAAATATCAAAGCTAAAGAATGTTTTATTGTACAGGCGTAAAAAACGCGTAAGAGTAGAATTATTACCGTAATTGATATGGTGTGATGGTTTGTGAAGAGTTAGGTTTTTTATTAATTTTGTGAATTTACATAAAATCTACAACTTTATGAAAATTAAAACAAATATCACTATTAAGAAAAAAAACTACCTACTTTTCTATAATTCGGGTTTTACTTAGCTTTGAAAAAGTGGAACTATAAAAAATACTAAATGTACGAGGCTTTTTCCGAGTGTATTTCCCACACAAACAGTACGCTAAAAAGCCCTATTATATTAAAAACAAATAAACGTAAATTAGAAAGGAAAACAGGTCACAAATTCTCATACGATTATGCGGAAAAATTAAATATACCGGCAACTTTCCCGCGCCTTGAACAGTTCGGAAGAACTTTCTTTCTTAACGACGTAAACAATTTAAATCTAATGCAATATGCAGAGCTCGCTGGCGACTCCGCACCACCCCGCTCCGACCACCCTCCTTCTACCTGCGTCCTCATAAAAAATTCACCCTAATTCTGAACCGAGTGTTCAGGAAACCTTGGGTCACTCACTACTCGAGAAATTGCCACTAAACTCTATTTCCTCGAGATTATTTTGTTTGTTATGACCACTTCCATTCTTTACGACTTGCGGTACGGCCGGTACCTACGCTATTTTATATGAATCGTGGCCGGGGAATGTCTTGTAATGCCAGGTTGATTACGTTTTCATAGCTGAATCTATAAATTTCAACTTTACAAGTTACCAAGTCCCCAATGTGGCTATAACTAAAGATGTCAAGATTTACGGAGTAATGGAGAGATTTTAATGAAGTGTACATAAATGGCTTATTCTTCAAAAAAATGTAAAAGCATGCTACTTTACACGAAATAGCTAGGTCATTGTCGTTTTACATACCTTTAGTAATCTGTTACAAAATGGCTGGAATTTTTAACTGTACGGCAGTTATTCGTGCGTATCTATTAAAAAAAAAGGTTTTAAAACTTAAATTCCACAATACTTTCGTAATTCTGAAAGCGGCTTTGTTAAAGTCAATACTTTTGTGAAAGACTCTAAGCTTTGCCTACTGGCCCTTGTTAAAGAAACTTTGGTGTCTGTAGTTGACTGAACTAACGAGATGATCTACCAGTGCTTCCACAGAGTGGAAAGACACGCTGCTACATCAAAATAAAATATTAATATACTTAATTCAAAACAATCTTAGCAGGCATATTTCTATAATTAGTTTATTTATTTATTTGATTCCAGGCAACGCAGGCATACCTACTTTACACACGGACATATTACCTATGTCCTTTTTTTAGGCTCCTTTATTTGTACTACACAAACTTTATTAGGTACACTTTATTTAAAAATAGAAAAGTAATGCTGTATAAATAAATCATTCAGAAGGTAAGGTCCATTCGAGCATACATTGCACAGAGAGTTTTAAAATTTTAAGGATAGTTTTAGTGGGTGTTTTGTTGTTTCGGTTCGTTTTATCCACCTACATTATCTGTCAAAGCTTTATGTCAGACTATACTCCGCCGAACGGAGCTCAACAAGCATGTAGATTAAAAAAAATACAAAAACGTATATTCCTGTCACAGAGAACAAAATTTCGCATTTTTCACGATATTTCTTTTTATCAAGAATATCACAAATTTAACGTTATTTTATTACTTACCTTAGTTTATTTACCGCGCATAGTAAGCCAATTAGTACGGCGGCAGCTCATTTAATTGAACATAAAAATAAATGAGTAAAACAGTAGGTACGCTAAGTCATTTGAAAATTTCCAATAAAAAGGTAAGTACTGAAGCATCTTAGGGCTTAATTAATTATCAGAACCAACAGTATTCATTTTAGTATAAATATTATTAACGGGATTATTACCATGTTTTTTATTGTGTTAACTAGTTGGTGGTCGGCACGATGTTTAGGTCTATTTGGCGATTCTAAATGGTATCCATTCTAAAATAAAATTCACCTACGAAATGAAAGAAGACAGGAGTTTGGCTTTGACATCCAGATGCGAGTACGAGATGACGGTTCACTTGGCCACTCTGTATATAGGAAAGCTACACACACAGATCGCTATCTCAACGCAACCTCTCATCACCACCCGAGACATCTGAACTCTGTAGTGTCATCGCTGACCAACCGGGCTTACGACTCGTGCGATGATGAAACAATGAGGAGTCATCCCATGTCCGGCATGTTCTGCAGAAGAACGGATACAAGGGGAAGGTGTTTACATCCAGGCACAAACCCAAACACGATAGGTTCAGGGTAGAAAAGCAGCCGCTTTTTATGCCGTATATACGGGGGTAACCTCTCACGGACACGATGTAGGTACTAATGTTTCATTTATATTTAAACATAAAATATATTTACACTTTAAAATCATATTTACTATTAATCTAAAAACGATGTAAAAATTTTAATATTAAATTAACTTTAACATTAGAATAAATATTAATAAAGGGATTATTACCTTGTTTTTTGTTGTTGTAGGCGACGCATTCCTTGTTTCACTTAGGCATATAGCAACGTGACTGCGACAGCTCGGCGACTAAACACGACGACAGGCTGCGGCCGACAATTTTCATATATTTTGTTCAAAGCTCCGCACACTTGGCGTCAGTCGTAGAGTCACGACGATAAGCTAGGGGAGTCGCGAAACTGATGCTAACAACTGTCGCACGACTGTCATCGTGTATGCGCGTGCTCTTAATGGCTCCGCACACTAGGCGACGCGCTACTGCGACAGCTCGGCGATAAGACGCGACGAGAGGATGCGGCCGACAATTTTCATATATTTTGTTCAAAGCTCCGCACACTTGGCGTCAGTCACAGAGTCGCGACGACAAGCTAGGGGAGTCGCGAAACTGATGCTAACAACTGTCGTACGACTGTCGTCGTGTGTGCGCGTGCTCTTGAGGGCTCCGCACACTAGGCGACACGCGACTGCGACAGCTCGGCGATAAGACGCGACGGCAGGATGCGGCCGACAATTTTCATATATTTTGTTCAAAGCTCCGCACACTTGGCGTCAGTCGCAGTCGCGACGACAAACTAGGGGAGTCGCTAAACTGATGCTAACAACTGTCGTACGACTGTCGTCGTGTGTGCGCGTGCTCTTAATGGCTCCGCACACTAGGCGACACGCGACTGCGACAGCTCGGCGATAAGACGCGACGACAGGATGCGGCCGACAATTTTCATATATTTTGTTCAAAGCTCCGCACACTTGGCGTCAGTCGCAGTCGCGACGACAAGCTAGGGGAGTCGCGAAACTGACGCTCTCAACTATCGCATGGTTGTCGTCATGTGTGCGCGTGCACAACGCGACTAGACAAGGCGACTAGATGCGGCGACAGTCGTCCAGTGTGCGCACACTAGGCGACAAGCGACTGCGACAGCTCGGCGACTAGACGCGACGACAGGCTGCGGCCGACAATTTTCATATATTTTGAGTGACGCTTACAACTATCGCACGACTGTCGTCGTGTGTGCGCGTGCTCTACGCGACTAGACGCAGCGACAAGTCGTCCAGTGTGCGGAGTTATTTATGGTTGCTAACATTTGTTTGTCAGTTTGAGAGTTTGTTGTAAGGTGATATTTATTTGTAATATATGTAATTTGTAATATAAAAGTGTAATTTATTTATATATTTTTTTTTATATATATATTTTATTCTTTTATTCTTTATTCTTCTTCTTTATATACCTTAAATTTGGCTGCTTTATACTCTATATTCATTAATTAGACGTTATTTATGACTCTGTGTCGGCGGGAATGGCGTTTAAGTGGTGTTTTTATTGAAGTGGATGAATTGAACTTTACAACTGTTGTTTTATATGTTTGGGTTTATAGATCCTTAGAATAAATAACAGTACTTTTTTTTGTTGACCCTTTGCTTCATTTAAATACTTATCTTATTTCAAAATTTAAAGCCTATGACCTATATATTTAATATTTTTAAACGCATTGTGAACGCAATATTGATATAAAACACGCCTAACCCCGGGGAAAAATTATTTTTACAAAGCTTTCAAAGTTTTGTATCGATTTTTATAATAATAATAAAAAAAATGCTCAAATTAAGTAATTAATTTCTTAGTGAACCTGGTACTTACGTCTGAAATATAAATATCACCATGAAGAGTATTTAATACTTAATCAGATTTGTAAAAATTAGCTAGATCTATTTTATTAATCTAAGGATCTATTAAAATGTGACTGAATTTTAAAATATCAAAGACAAGTTCAACCAGTCCCGGAAAAAAAAACATTATCTTCGTGATTTTTTTTAATAAATAAAATAAATGAAACAATAACTTTATTAAATACTGTATCTAATAGGCTTTCTAACAATATATTACACTTCATTATACATTAAAACACCAGAAAAGCGGTTAACCTCACAAAAATACACAACTGACACAATACAACAAGACAATGGGCTATGACAGAAATGCTCTAAGATGACAGATGACCGATTTCAATTGCTCTTATATATTATACAGGGTGACTGGAAATTAGTGGCGGAGCCGTTAAGGGGAGGTAGTCTAGGGTTATTCCGACAGATATCACTACGAGACCTACGGTCCTTACTTAACCCTTTCCAAGATATTCCTACTTAAAGAGTGTAACCCAAAAAATCGTACAAAAAATTTTCAAATAGTAATAAATCCAAAAAAAAACGTGATTTTGGCCTACTTTTTTTTGTTTTGAAACAATGATATTCTAAATAAGTAATATTAATTGTTAAATCTCCGTAACTGTCATTATTTTATGCAAAAACTGCTAAACAAAAACGGAAAATGTAAAAAAAATACTTATATGGCTGATAAAACTTCAATTTATTAAAAAAAGTCACTCTTTATTATTACGTACAAAATAATTAAAAAACTTCTACGTTTAGTACCCTTTCGAATGAGATATTAAAGTCCAAAATCGGGTAAGGAACAATGAAGATATGGTCAATGGAAAAAACCCGTAGAGCCCGTGTAGAGCCCTTTGTTCCGAAAACAAAGGACTCGGTCGACGCGCACGAGTCGAGATTGCCCCTCCCTCTTGCTCAGTCCGCTCTTACGGTTTACTGTGTTCGGATGTGCTTACTTTCTCTCAGTTTTGATTTTTCTAACGACTTGGCTTTTTCCTGGACTTTTGTATTTGATTCTCTTCCCGACAACTTGGACTGTTCCCTGTTTTCTGTGACTCCTTACGATTTGGCTGTGTGGTTTATCGGACCAATAATGGCAGAAAGAACATCGTTTAGTAACGAAGAATACGCAGATATTCTTTTTTATTACGGAGCTGCCAGAGGAAACGCTGAACAAGCTCGTCGTGAATATGGCAAAGTATTCCCTAATCGTCGACTGCCTGATGCCCGCGTATTCTCCCGAACCTTCCAGCAAGTGCGGGAGCGCGGAACCGTCGTAAGATACCAAGGTAAGAGAAAGTTATTATTATTAAAGCATGTTCAAACCAGAGATTTCTCCATACAAAATGTAGTTCCTTCTTGTACAGGCCACTCTACATTACTGCGCCGCCGCTAGTTTCCATACATGCGCTATAACAATGTTTTGTTCTAGCGCTTTCGATAATTGTCCAGCTATACAAACAAACCTTTCCTATCACTCTTATTAACGTGCCCTTTAAATTGTAAGATTGCTAAATAAATGTCGCTGTCCAAATTAGTCAGTGCAAAGACTCGCAGAGATGGGTGCCATAAATCATACAAGTAAGATAACGGATATCACTTCACACTGAAGCGCGCTATTATTGTTTACTATTTTTTATCGAAGTCGATGGATTTTGGTAGAGCTTTTGTAAGAATTTGTATTGTGCGGTCATTGTTGACGCAAATTGCACTATGTCGACAGACGCATTCCTACTACGTCTTTGCGCGGAGCCACATCAACCTAAACAATAGCCATGGTAGTAACACTTAATTAAAAAAACTTTTTTGTTTTTAGGTGACGCAGGTAGACCTCGACTGGATGTCGGGGACGACGAAGAGGAAATTTTAAATTATTTCCAAAGAGACCCTACGCTGTCTACACGAATGATGGCTCGCTGTATGGGACGCTCTCAATGGAAGGTGTGGTACACTCTTCACGAAAATGATCTGCATCCTATCCATTACACACCTGTTCAGGCCATAGAAGAAGGGGACCCTTTAAGAAGAAAGCAGTTTTGCAGATTTTTAATAAATGCGGACGTTGAAGATAGAAATTATCTCAGAAGAATTTTATGGACTGACGAGTCCAAGTTTGATAAGGACGGCATTACGAATTATCATAATGCTTATTACTGGAGTGAACGAGCCATGGCTAATCCACACCTAAAAAGACAAAAAGGTTCACAGACAAGGTTTAATCTAAATGTGTGGATGGGTATAATTAATAACCGCTTGATTGTACCACATTTCTTACCGCAAAACCTCGATGGGGTTGAATATGAAAATTTTCTGAGGAATGTATTTTTTGAATTAATGGGAGATGTGCCGCTAGAAACGAGGCAAAACATGATATTCATGCATGATGGCTGTCCGGCGCATTTTAGGCTAGCTGTGAGAAGTTGGCTAGACCAACACTTCCCCGACCGATGGATAGGTAGAGGTGGTCTAATACCATGGCCGGCACGTAGCCCCGACCTCACACCCATGGACTTCTTCGTGTGGGGTCGAATGAAAACTTTGGTTTATGCCACTGACGTCCCTGTACCAAACGTTGAAGACTTGCGCAACAGAATAATCAACGCAGCGCAGGAAATACAAAGGGAGCTTACAGACTCAAGGGTTGTAAAAACGGGTGTCGTAAGAAGAGCATAAGCTTGTATTAGAAATAATGGTGGGCACTTCGAAAATGAACTGTAGACAGTTTTTTATTTAATAAATTTTTATTCTTCAGTAGTTTGGTTTTTTCTTTCATTTTTATTATTAGTCTTATCTTGATGGTTCCTTAATCGATTTTGGACTTTAATATCTCATTTGAAAGGGAACGAAACGTAGAAGTTTTTTTATTATTTTGTACGTAATAATAAAGGGTGACTTTTTAAAGAAAATTGATGTTTTATCAGCCATCAAAGTATTTTTTTTACATTTTCCGTTTTTGTTTAGCAGTTTTTGCATAAAATAATGACACTTGCGGAGATTTATCAATTAATATTACTTATTTAGAATATCTTTGTTGCAAAACAAAAAAAAAGTAGGCCAAAATCACTTTTTTTTTAGGATTTATTACTATTTGAAAATTTTTTGTACGATTTTTTGGGTTACATTCTTTAAGTAGGAATATCTTGGAAAGGGTTAAGTGGTTAAGGGTTAAGTAAGGACGGTAGGTCTCATAGTGATATCTGTCGGAAAAACCCTAGACTACCTCCCCTTAACGGCTCCGCCACTAATTTCCAGTCACCCTGTATAATTTATTTGGCGTTATGGTATAAAAGTGTTGCCTTAGTAATAAAGGTTGGGAATTTAATACAGAATTATTTAAAAATTACAGCAAACGAATCGAATCTTTATTATAAAGACAAGAAGAACTTTTCCTAACGCAAAATTTTTCGCGCCATTTTGGCTACTAATATTATAAAGAGGAAAGCTTTGTATTTTTGTATGTATGTATGTTTGCAACGAATAAACTCAAAAACTACTGGACCGATTTAAAAAATTCTTTCACCATTAAAATGCTACATTAGCGCTGAGTAACATAGGCTATATTAAAAAAAAGAAATGTTTAAAAATAAAAGTACACCCGTGCGAAGCCGGGGCGGGCCGCTAGTGGTAAATAAAGATGGTTGACACCTTAATACAATAACTAAAACTGTAAAACTATTGTTCTGAGGATTTCCTTCGGTTGCTCCGTCCTCAGAACATTAACTTCCGTCTATTGTCAGCAGCACTAGTTTGTATGACATATAAATAATTATTAATTCATTCATCTTTGTCATGGAAACCGGATCGCGACAGTTCTGCTATAGCTTGTTGTATAGCTTCGATCAATTATGTACTACATAAAGGATCCGGAACAAAAATGCATCTCGAAACTGAAAGTGAAAGTAAAAGTGAAAAAAAAAGAAATTATAAATTAAGACGTTACCTACCCCGATCCGATCCGAACCCCTCGAAGAATCTAGTAGCGAACGGGGACACGCACTAGAGCGTAATAACCTTTGACGGAGTGCTTTGGTTCACACAGCTAGAGGAACCCTCTAAATTTCTCGCCGCGCGCTCCCAAACAAGTCTGTAAATACTCCAAAAAAAGTTACTTACCTAAACAATGTTAACCTTGACATGTAATTGTAATTGAAATTGGCAAAGAAAATATTCTTTATTTTAACAGGTATTTTGGGGTTTTGGTATGGTATGGATACAAGTAAAAGTTAATGCATACAAATAAAAAATTTTTTAAATTATTTACAGTAAATGCTCAAAATGGCCGCCATTTACAACTCTACAGCCTGCTAACTACCCGCGAAGAGTAGAGTTTTGTCACAAAATGCATCGGTATATTTATATTGTATACATTCCATTTTGCAGATGTTAGCTGTAGTAAGATTTCGCTAACTTCGTTTGGTAGGTTCCCAAAGCTAATAAAATGATTTGTTTTTCACTGAATCTCGGATAATCAATATCACTTGCTTCTACTCTTGTAAAATCAGCTCTTCTGCTGTTTAAACGTTTCCGTTCCATACATTCAAATAAAATATTAGGTGTATGTAACCTCTGCATTATTTCGGTGACAAAAGCATCTGCATATTGACTATCTTCGATGGGTATATGAAAGTGGTTTATGATTGCGGCAGCTATCCTAAAATCAGAAAATATATGCGCCAACGCATTGTTGAAATATCTTTGGCGAAACAGTTTAAAATCGCGTTTGAACCTGCCGTTAACCAAATCCACTACCCAGCGGCAAATAGTGACCAATCGAGATTCGTTGGCCTGGTCAGTGGTAAGTTGGGATTCGTGTGTATTCTCTAAAGGCGGGACATGGTATTCGTAACCACAGGCTTCTACATCGTCCAAGCTGTCCCTAAATCCTGATCATACATAATGAGTGCGAGTGAGACAAACCGATAAAAAGGTTTGTGACTCAATGACGCAAATGATAACTGTATGTTAGTATTTATACAACGTGTGTACCTATAGTACAGAAATGGCTGCTGCTAAAACTACCATGTTTAATAAAGAATAAATATACATATAAATAAAGAATAATTCTGAACGGACTAAGATTTGGAACTTGGCGCCATAGTGATTTTTATTCAGCTCAAAAATGCCTTTCCAGCGATGTAACACACATATAGCTATTGGAAGGTAGGACCAGGATTTGCATTTTTTTTAAATAATGTACAATAAAAAACAATTGCACAAGTGACGACTGATAGAAGAGAGTGGAAGAAATGGATGTTTTGCGCCGACCCCAAGTAACAAAGGACCAGGGCAGGAAGAAAAAGAAGATGAAGAAGAATGTCGAATAAAAACAGTGTTATAAAATTGAAACGACCTTATTACGGCAGAAACGTAATTCGCAAATAAATTAATGGCTGGCAAAAAGAGCGTAACGGAAAGCTTATGACAAACAGAAACAACACAAAGAAATCACTAAATGTTCCAATAACATTAGATACAATTCGAATATGTACGAGGAATGAGGTGGATCGAGCTACCAACGTTGAACTCATGCAAAATGCAGCGGCGTACCTATCCCACCTTTCCCGTCCCCCTACCTGGTCTCCCCACCCCACCCATTTATAAATGATTCTGGCTCAATTTCGCTGGTCCTAGCCTGCCGGGATATTGTTTGACTTGTTGACGTATAGACTCGGTTCTTTCCGCTCTAGTATAATCACAGCCTTTTTTTATTAAAAAACTACTATTGATGAACGAATTGGAAATAGTAGTGCAACTTGTATCATTTCATTAAAGGATTTCTTTATATCTTTTGGTATCCATGTTCACTTTTCAGACGGTTCACTGAACTACCATGTCTTCAAACGTGTACATTAGTGAACCGATCAATCAATGATTTATTCTTATTTAAATTTAAACTAATATTGTACTGTTATTGCTAACTTAGTTTGGAATGTTGTATTGTAGTCACCACCAACTTTTGGTCTCAAAAATATCGCCTAAAGCTCCCAGCCTAAAATTACAAATGCTAACGTAGGTGTATCAGGTGCAGGCAATTGATAAACTTGTCAAAACGAATGCAAACTAATCCGGCAGCTGAGCCCTTGACAAGTCAGGTAGGTAACCAATAAAATTTGCTCTTAAACAGTGTTGTAGTGGTTGTGGAAACAAGACGCATGTAGCGGCGTATATAGGTACTTGTGACTCATTATCACAAAGAACTGCAATAACATTGCAGTAATACTGCTTTTAGAGCTCATTTTAGGTCCTAGGCTGTGGCGTATTTACCCGTGACTCGTTTTCACAACTGCAATAACATTGCAGTGATACTGCTTTTAAAGCTCATATTAGGCCCTAGGCTGTGGCTCCAGAGTTTGCTAAAATGTACTTACTGTCTTCACGTCAATTACTGTAACCAGATATTGCCGACAGACGTGGAATTTATTAATTGCATCTAAAACATCACGGGTGCTTTTGTTGCCTTTAAAAACATTCTGCGAACGAAAAAGACTTTGTTATATGTGTAGAGGTTTTTAACACGATCTATCTATACTAATATTATAAAAGGAAACCTTTGTATTTTTGTGTGTATGTATGTATGCTTATGTATGTATTTTTGCAACGTATAAACTCAAAAACTACTGGACCGATTTAAAAAATTATTTCATTATTAGAATGCTACATTAGCGCTGATTTACATAGGCTATATATAAAAAAAACTAAAAACGGCAATTTAATTTTCCAATAAAAAAATATTTTTCTTTTGTTGTCATGGAAACCATTGATATATATTTAACTCAATGATGGAGCTGAGGAGCTCGATAGCGCAGTGGTTAACGCGCCCGGTCTGCGAGTGCTGAGGTTAAGCAACTTTCGCAAAGGCCGGTCATCGGATGGGTGACCAAAAATGTATCATCTCGAGCTTCTCCGTGTTTTAGAAGGCACGCAAAGCCGTTGGTCCCGGCTACATTAGCAGTCGTTAACAACCGCCAACCCGCACTGGGCCCGCGTGGTTTATGGCCCGTTCTCCCTATTCATCCATAAGAAGGCTCGTGCCCCAGCAGTGGGGACATTAAATGAGCTGATGATGATGATGATGATGATGATGATGATGATGATGATGATGATGGAAACTGTCAAAGCGGTACGAAGTCCGCCGGGTCAGCTAGTATTTTATAAGCCAAGATATGAGCGATTTTATACAGGAAGCTTTTCTATTATCCGAATCCGGATATCCAAAATTACGAGTATAAGAAATCGCGAGAAATACGCAATGGAGTCTGCCTGTAATTATAATTCTTCTTCTTCATATCAGCGAAGGTGGACCATATCATAGCCATTGCCCGGAAAAAGGAACCGGTGCTGCAGCCGGAACATTCACGTAGGTTTTCAAGCCTTCTGGCTTACGCTTTTTTCTGCCGTTTCTTTTGCCAGCTATCTTGCCTTCTATTATGAGCTGGAGTAGATTTTAATTTGATTTCTCATGACGTAACCAAAATAAAAAAGCTTTCGCCTCTTTTAAGGATTTCGAGCACTCTGTCCATGCGCTTTAGCACCTCAATATTGGTAACTTTTTTACGCGATGACATCCTCAGGAGCCTACGGTACACCCACATCTCAAAACCCATCGTGGGTTTTCATGTTTTCATGCTCGCCTGTGTAAGCGTAAAAACATCTACTCCGTACAACCAGATCGACCCTGTATAAAAGAATAAAAAGCATAATTACATTTTTTTTCTGTTTCTTTTTTTTAACAGCCTGTGCTATTACGCCCCATCGCCACTCAATAGAGTCGCTTATAAGAGCCAAATCCTGACGCAAAACAAATTTTTGATATATAAAAATTGTACGAAAACATTTTAAGCTTATAATTGTTGTAGAAGTGAACTCTTGCGTATTCACGAATTCCATGTTCTATTGTTCGGGATCCTTTATTTAATCAAAAACATTTATTGTATATTTACGGTACCATAATTTATTTTGTTTCCTTTTTGTTCACAACATTATACTATAAAACACTCCATTCAAATCAATACTTATAAAACTACTTAATTAATAAAATAGGTACAACCAGATCAATACTGTGATAAAATAACAATCAACAATTTTCCTTTTGACATATCTATGAAAATATTCAAACACATTCTAAACATCGATAACTTTTTAACTCTTAAGCGGAATGCCAGCCAGTAACTACCATCGACATAAAATTTTACCAAATTTATATATAATACTAGCTGACCCGGCAAACGTTGTTTTGCCATAGAAAATAAAAAATAAATTTAGGGGTGGACTACCCCTAACATTTAGGGGGATGAAAAATAGATGTTGGCCGATTCTCATAGATACCGGATGACCCGGCAAACGTTGTTTTGCCATAAAAAATAAAAAAAAAATTAGGGGTGGACTACCTCTAACATTTAGGGGGATGAAAAATAGATGTTGGTCGATTCTCATAGATACCGGATAAGCACAAAAAATTTCATCAAAATCGGTCAAGCCGTTTCGGAGGAGTATGGCGACTAAAACTGTGACACGAGAATTTTATATATTAGATTGTTAGTGACCCTAGAGATATTGCTGAGCTTTTTAAAAGTCACTTTAAGGTTGAGTCGTCTCTGGGAACGTCTGAGAAATCATCACCTCTGAGGGAGCCTGCGTCAGATTGTCTGGTGCGATTCACAGCTAGGGAGGTAGCAGTGGTCGTGATGAGCATGACTCGTGGGAAATCGTACAGGTGATGCCTCAGATAAGAATAACTACAGACCCATATCATTAGCCACATATGTAGCCAAGGTGATGGACAGTATGCTTGATGGTCAGCTTGACAAACATCTTACTCTTCATGATGCCCAATTTGGTTTCAGATCAGGGCTTACACTGAGACAACAATACTGTGTCTCAAGCATACTGATCGTTAATACACAGACAGGAACACACCTGTCTATGCATGTTTTTTTGACCGTTCAAAGGCTTTTGATTTGGTGTCTTACAACAAACTGTGGCAAAAACTATATGAGGAGATGACACTGCCTGGAGAGCTCGTAGAACTGCTCAAGTTTTGGTACAGCAGCCAAAGCAATATGGTGAGGTACCACGTTTAAGCTCTTCAGCTTGTACGTTTACTGGCTGATTGGGGAGCTCAGTAGCACTATGGTAGGCTGTTCTATAGATGGCATATTTGTAAATAACATTAGCTATACCGACGACATGGTGCTGCTGAATCCGTCAGTTAGCGCCCTCAGAAAACTTGTCAGTATAATTATGTGAGAGGTATGCAGAGGTTCATGGTCTCCGGTACAAAGCCATTAAAAGCAAGCTGCTGGTGTTTAAGGCGGGTACCAAACACTATCCCACAATACCGCCAGTCACGTTATACGGTACTTTACTTAAGGTAGTATCAGAATTTAAATACATAGGACACTGAGTCACTGCAAACCAGCACGACAACATGGACGTGGAGAAGGAGCGTAGGGCGCTGGCAGTTAGAAGCAATATGCTGATCCGCAGGTTTGCAAAGTGTACTATAGACGTCAAAGTGACGTTATCCAGTCACTTTGACGTCTTTAGTACACTTTGCAAACTCCATCATTGAAATCAAGTCTTGGCTACAATTAATGGGTAATGACTTAACCACCACGCTTGCCAAATGCAGGTTGGTGATTACAAACCCGGAGTATGCATCGAAAAATGCGAAGCACACTTTGCCCAGCCTGGGAACTGAACCTGGGGCCTTCGGCTACCGGACCGAGCGCTTTGCCACTTGTGCGCCGTACCAATGACAAATTAATGCTAAAAATTAGGAGCACCATTATACACCCTCTCTGAAATAATGGCAAATGTCAAATGCAATCAGTCAGACTTCAGAAAGGTAATTGAAGTAAAGGAGAAGACTTACTTTTAAATTTTTTGTCCGTATTTATTCGCTCATTATCTCCGAACAAATAAGGTTTCGAGCTGACTTTATATTATTAAGTAACATTAAATGCAAATAGCGTTTTGTTTCATGTTTGATTAAACTCCTAAAGCTGCAATTTTGATTCTTCACTGTGTGTGTTAAGAATCAAAATTGCAGCTTCAGGAGCACAAATTGCACCCCTTTTTTGGCATTGATATGTCTGTGACTTGTACTCACTCTATTTATGTTATCATTGTTCCGGCAGCTAGAGATAAGATAGCCAGTGCCTCAGTAGTTGAGGATTCCGTAAAATGAAACAATTAAATTTAAACACTGAAACACTTTATTTATTACCACTATTACTTGTACGGAAGTTTCTGGCCGATAATACTACATAGGGATGAATTTTCATTGATTATGAAAATACTCCCCATGTCTGCGATTCCCTAAGCCCTTTTCCCTATGCAAATATGGATGCTTTTTATCTCCTCCTCGCGTATCAACCTAATTAGGGTGTATCAAATTGTATGGAATTGGTAGTTAATTTGCCTCGGATTGCCCACACACACAGGTTATTAAATCCCAGCCCGAACAACACACTGCATGATCAAAATATACCGGTTGTGGCAATTAAAACGTTGATAAATTTGATAGAGTATTTTAAAATAGACAAGCGATTCGAAGTCTTCGATCTTCGATAAGACAAGATAAAGGACCGGGAATAAAAATGCATCTCGAAGCCTGTTTGCTCATACCTATACTAACAAAATCTGAAAAAACATTGGATAGCATCAACAGCGGCGGTTTAATAGAGAAATCGAAGAGTTAGTAGCCGAGCCGAATATCATCGGCGAGACGAAGGCACACAGACTTCGCTGGCTCGGCCACTTAGAAAGAATGAGGGAGGATCTAGCGGTGAAACGTGCATACGTGGGACGGCCGAGTGGGCGACGCCCGGTTGGCCGTCACAGGTATCGCAGGAAGGACGAGGTCGCTAAGGACCTGCGCGAGCTCCGCGTTGAGAACTGGCGGGAAGTGGCGCGGGATCGGGAGAAGTGGCGGCAGTTATTATCGGAGGCCAAAACCCATCTTGGGTTCCTGTGCCACCCCAGTTAGTTTAGTTAGTTAGCTTCAACAACTTCAGTTTACTGTGAACCTTAAATCTTAAACATAAATAAAGTACCTGAATGACCGAGCTTTGCCCGTATTTTTTTTAATAATGTTTTCTAAAAGTGAAACCTAGCTAGATCAATTTATCGCCCCTGAAACCCCCTGCATACTAAATTTCAGGAAAATCGTTGGAGCCGTTTCCGAGATTTAGATTATATATTACAAGAATGGCTTTAAAGGTATTAGATAGACAGATAGATTTGAGGTTGCAAATAGATAGATAAAGGTTGTTCTTATAATTACTGTCATCGCCATAAACGTCATTGTGGCTCCGTGGCTCTAAAGTCGCCTGCCGTTTGTGCTCATCGTAAATCTAGTATACAGGATGGAATTTTGTAATGTACCTGAAGGGAAAGTACTCTTAATAATGTAGATAGAAAATTTGACTCAAAGAAGACAGTCCTTTATTTTTGAAAAGAAAGAAAACTGCATTCAAATATTTTTGAAAATTCACTTGCCTCACCCAAGAATCGAACCGATTAAATTCTGTAAAAATAACATCCTGTACTTTTATTGAATCGATCGTTAGGGTCAATTATAAGGATGAAATCTCTCTGACAAACTTGATAAATTTAATGAAAGGATACCATGAAATCTGGACTTATAAATTCAATGGGTCAAGTTAAAGCACTCCTGCTCAAAGATTCATCTGTTTACTTATGTTAGTAATTAATAATTTGAAAAATGTATAGAGTTCCTTTCGCTTATACTACGGTAAAAGTAGATAGTGTTGATTAATTTCGGCGAGTTGGATTAAGCCACGATAGTATAGTATGTCTTGGGGTGCGGGTTCGAATCCCGCTCGTGGAATTTTTTTCAACACTTTGTCTTTTTCAAATTGTAATTTATTCGCAACAATATTTGCGTAAAATGATATGTAAATAGTCATAATTATTAATTATCATTGACATTTTATCCATTAAAATGAAGAATTACTATTTAGATAAGACAATTGCAATTTTCACGTGCTTATTACAAGCAGACTCAGTTAGACTTAGTTTGTTTACCATTTTTTGTAAATAATTAAAATAATTTTAAATCAAATTTCATAGTTTTCTTTCATTTAATTTAACATATTTGTTAGAGAGATTTTATCCTCATAATTGACCCTAACGATCGATGCAATAAAAGTGCAGGGTGTCATTTTTACAGATTTTAGTCGGTGCTATTCCCGGGTGTGGCAAGCAAATTTTCGAAAAACTTTGAATGCAGTTTTCTTTCTTTTCAAAAATAAAGGAATGTTTTTTTTTTAATAAAATTTTCTATCTACAGTATTAAGAGTACTTTCCCTTCAGGTGGCATTACAAAACTCCACCCTGTATAATTTGATCGAAGACTTAAGTATTGACACAATAATGACGAGCTAAACAAATATACATAAATTATTCTCAATGGCTTTTTGTACGCAATTTTCACATTTATCGTTTTCTTTTTTTACCCATTTTGTGTTGCGTTTTTACTCATGCATGCAATAGCGAATCTTCTTGGTGTCTAAACCATAAATATTGTTTCAAAATGTCAACCTTAGATAATAAAAAATATTACAAAACTTATTGACTATCATTTTAAAGTTGACAGAAAAGAAACAAAGTTTTCTGCGAGTGTTATATTTATTATTGCTAAAGATATTTTTAAGTGTTTATTAAACAGAATCCATTGTTAATTTTGTATGTCTAGCAAACTGACTTTTGCTGCAGTTATTTTAAAGGTAGGTAAAAAAGCATTGTGCCTTTTTTAAGATTGCTATATGTTTCTTTCACGTCATCATCATCACATCACCAGCTAATTTTATGCCCCCACTGCTGGGGCACAAGCCTTACCTTTGGATGGATGGGGAGAACGGGCCATCACCACGCGGACCCAGTGTGGTTCGGAAGTGGTTAACGCTTTCTGAAACACGGAAAAGCTCGAATGAGAAATTTTTGGTCACCTACCCGATGCAAAAGTAGCTTAACATAAGCAATCGCAGACCGGGCGCGTTAACCACTGCGCCATCGAGCTTTCCCTTGTTTTTTTAATTTCAAGTTATTCATCGTTATCAGATTAAGGCCCTAATTTTGTTTAATTTTTTTCGCCGCGTGACTTCGTTGGGAATATTCATATGAACTTCTTGATGACAATAATTAACAAAATTTTGAATTTGCGCCGGATACGTTTTAATAAAAAAAATTAGAATGTAACCAGTTATTTAAACCGTTATAAAACGTTACCCCCAAAATAAACGCACCCGGCCTCCTCAGCTTTTCAAAAATACTACTTTGATTTGGCGTGGCGTGGCGACTTAATTTCAAAATGCATTGAGTTTAACAACATTCTTTTATCACATCAACCAGCTATCATACCTAAACAGCTGTTTAAGGCCTATCCCTACAAAATGGTCGACTAAATTACAAGGCTACCATTTAACTGAGTCGACTCCTGATGTAGCGGCGCGTTTCACTACGGCAGACATTGCGTTATCAGTGATATAAAAAACGCAATGAACTAGAAACCGCTCGCCGCATCGCAGGACGCCCGTGTCCTTGGCTGAGTCCCTATGACCTTAAAGCTAAATAATAATGTCGTTGTAGCTAAGACTAGAGATGGAGACAGACCGGAGCATTTTGCCGCATCGTAACATGCGAGCTTTCGCATCGTTAGTACACATGCTGCAAATCAGACTATTATACACTGTCAATGACCTTGAAGCTAAATAATAATGACGTTGTAGCTAAGTCTAGAGATGGAGACAGACCGGAGCATTTTGCCGCATCGTAACAAGCGAGCTTTCGCATCGTTAGTACACATGCTGCAAATCAGACTATTATACACTGTCAAATTTCCTCATAGAACTTTATGTAAATGACATATGGTTGATTCTAGACACGCGGTAGCTTGTCAAGCCAAGTTCAAGCTAACAGAACTAGCGAACAGCACCGTGTGTAATATTACAAGAACCATTTGGAGCCACTTTTAACCCTTTGATAACTCAAAAACTATTTCACATAAACATATCAAATTTGGCTCATATATTGAGACTTGCGAGATACACATGTGCTTCAAAAACATACCTCAAACGGTTACTTAAATATTATTGTCCAAAAATCGTCATTTTTATCACCGGCTGATCTATAGATAGATCAAAATTCTAACCCAGTTCCAGATGACCTAGAAAGTTAAAATTTGGCATCGAGATGGTAGTTGGGCGAATAAATCAGAAACTAGTGAATTTTTATCAATTTATTATATTTTTCAATTAATTTATTCTAATAGGAACACTTACTTATAGATGCCTGTAATGTAAGAATCAGCAATCAAAATTGATGACAGCCGATCTTTATGTGGATTTTAAGGTCTTCACGGGAACCACACCAGCCTTAATTTTTTTAAATCCATACATATCAGTTTTAGTACTTATAACTACTTATAACTAAGAGTATAGACGACTTTCGTATTTATTATGTTATTATTAACTGGGATTTAGTATTAATTATTATCCCATCAAAACATAAATGTGAAATGAGAGCCAAATTCAATATTATGATATGCTTATGTCTTGGTTGTTGACTTCAAAACCACAAAAAGACAAAAGAAGTGAGATCTAAATGGGTGCAAAGTTCAATGGTCAGTCCTGAAATTTATTTTTAACAACATAAAAAATATTTTATAACAACTTGAAATATTATTTCTTCTTATAACTTAGGATTTTATATTGAAGCCTAAGGTCTAACTTGGCTAGTTTTCATACAAACATCCAATCAAATATTACTTGCTACTACGGAACACTTCATGGTAGAGTCCGACTCGCACTTGGCCACTTTTTGTCCCTTTTACACGTACTTTTTATTAGTATCTACTTTTTATTTTTATTTATTCAATCAGTACGGCTAATGCCAATTACACCAATTAACACATAACTCAATAATAAAATGAAATTAATATTAAAATTAAATATAACATTAGAAGAGAAGCGATTGAAATTACAAAATACAAAAATTTCAATCTCAAAGATGGGTTTAAACTGTAGCGTATCTGGAATCCAGTGATTAGCTTATGTAAATACCGCAAAAAGAACAAAAGTGCCGTTTCGCGATCTGATACGGTCAGTGTAGTGTGTCGAGAACAAGTTCGAGTGAATAGTGACTTAGGAAACAGTAGTACGAGTATCGAGCGCAAAAAACGACTAAGGAAGAGGGTAGATCGTTTTGTCTGCTCATAATCACCCACCCGCAATAACTTCAGTACATCCGTGATCATGGCGTATGCAACTGTGCCGAAATATCGGATACTCAAACACAACAAAAAACATGGTAATAATCCCGTTAATAACATTTTTTTTATTCTTCTATTGTAAGTGACCATGATAGTTTAAAAAGTTATAAATATAACATTACAATAAATCTAATAAAATATACAATAACATAGTAATAAAAACAAAATTCGAAGCATTTAAATCATAGAAAAATTCAAATAAATAATAAACATTGCAATGAACACAATCAATAAAAATTATGCATACTTATAAAAATTAATTGATTAAGACAAGACAACTATCACACATTCGTCTCACAGTACTTCAAGCATTCAGATAGAATCACCTTCCATTCATCCGCAAACACATCACAATCCGGGCTGGCGTCCAGAAGGGCATTGAGCGCAGTGAGGGTTCGCGGTATGGGGGATCTAGCACGGGCAACAGTTCGACACATCGGGACAGCAAACAGCTTAAGTTGTCTGCTCCGGCGGTCTTTATTAATTACGAAAAATCGACACAGCTCTTCGTGAAGAATAAGAGCATCCACATCCAGCTCTTGCGAGCCACCTTACGAAGATCGTCGCTTCACCTAGTCTAAGGGCGTTCTACACTACGTTTGCCGATACGCGGTCTCCACTCGAGAACTTGTTTACCCCAACGGTTGTCGGTTCTGCGGCTAATATGACTGGGCCACTGCCACTTCAGCTTGCTGATCCGATGGGCTGTGTCGATTACTTTCGTTCTCTGTCGGATCACCTCATTTCAAAGTCGATCCTTCAGAGAAACTCCGAGCATATCCGATTCCATAGCTCGCTGAGCGACTTTAAATTTGTCAAACAGCCCTACCGTGAGTGTCCACGTTTCGGCTCCGTATACTTATATGACCATACGCATACGACCTAATACGTATAAATTTGTCATTTTTGACATTTCACAACTGAGGGCCGAAATTGATACCCCTTTTTTAGTTGTCATTTTCGGATTTTGTCACTTTCAGAATTTATCATTTTAGGAATTTGACATTTTCGGAATTAGATATTTTCGGATATTGTCTATTTTGGATTAAAGGTTTTAGGATGTTGTCGTTTTCAGAACTTGTCATTTTAAGAAGTTTTAAGTTTTAAGTTTAAGCTTGAGGGAAAAATCCCAAGGTTCCCATGTGAACTTATATTTTAGTTTTATGATTAATTTACAACAAAGGTAGGAAATAAATAATTTTATTTGGCAGACCTACCATGGGCTCTATGATAAGAAGCGATCCGATGACCTATTGCAATATCTACATCCAGCCTGAAGCCGCGTTTGAGATCCTTTCACAACTCGGCGAAATGGGTTGCGTTCAATTCTTGGACGTGAGTAAAGACGCTTTTATTCTCTGTTTATTGCTAACAAATAAGCACTAGGCCTTCATCTCACCTTAAGTAATGATAAGGCCGAAGCTGGAAACGTACTTCACCCGGACTCCTCAACTATAGGTGCACTGGCTATCTTATCCCTAGCTGCCGGGACACTGCTGTATTGCTATGTTAATATTGATTGTATAGCGACATATGTTTAGATAGCTAACCAGGCGAACAATCAAGCCCTACCACCAACTAAACCGACTAAATAATGTATTGGTAGAGTCGATACATTCTTTGGTAAAAGAAAAAGCAAAGTCAAATTATTTTATAATTTTTTTTTAAGAAAAGTGCTTTTGAATCTACCAAACATTTTTTACCTCTACCCATTTAGGACGTCTATTTTTTTAGACTAGGTGGAGCGACGATATTTGCAAGGTGGCTGGCAAGCCTTGGATGAGGCGTGCACTTGGAGAGGATTATGTCCAGCAGTGGACGTGTGTAGGCTGATGATGACGATGATGATTTCTTTTAGTAGAATAGTGTTGCCCGTCTATATCCTTTAACACCGTCGCCAGCGAAAAGCTTAAAGAGTCTAAAGCCGTGTGTTCGGAACTCTGTCTGAAGGTTTTTGGAGGGAATCATCATCATCAGCTCATTTTATGTCCCCACTGCTGGGGCACGAGCCTTCCCTATGGATGGATAGGGAGAACGGGCCGTAAATCACCACGTGGGCTCAGTGCGGATTGGTGGTTGTTAACGACTGTTAATGCAGCCAGGCTTTACGTGCCTTCCGATGCACGGAGGAGCTCGTGATGATACATTTTTGGTCACCCATCCGATGACCGGCTTTTGCGAAAGTTGCTTAACCTCGCAGACCGGGCGCGTTAATCACTGCGCCATCAAGCTGCCAATCTACCAAACCAGACGAACTAGAAATAGAGGTTGAAGGAAATAGAAAACAGAGTCAGGCCATATAATATATAATACAGAGTTATTTAATGAACTGGCACAGTAAGAATAAGTCCAAATCCAAAAGAGATACGGATAAACTGACTTAGGAACCGTCAAATCTTTTTTGTGAAAACAATTTTACATAAATATGAATCAAATTGATCAAACATTTTCTAAATGCAGATCTACTCTGTTTCATGTTATGATCATTTTATTGTATTGGAAGAAAAAATACGGAGCAGCAGAAGTAAATTTTGCCTGCCCTAGAAAATCAAAAAAGAAGTTTACACCCACATACTTTCTTCTTCTGTCTTAAAACGAATCTGTCTTAAACAGAATCTGTCCTAAACCGAACAACTCGTTAAATTAAATGAAATGCTTTCTCATACAATTTGTACGTAAATGAACTCCATCTTGCTGTATGCAGGTACTTACGGGAACGTTTCAGAACAGCTCTAGTGGTAGTAGTAGCTTTTATGGTTTGGGACTCATCCTTCTCGTACCGTCCCAGTTTAAAAAAATACTCTGTATTTAGCACATATTTTTACCGTTACAGTTAAATCAAGATTTGCAATTATTCCAAAGGAGTTACGTTACAGAGGTTTGTCGTTTCGCTGAAATGGAAAGAAAATTGCGATACTTTCAAACTGAAATGAAGAAGGAGAATCTGAAAATACCTTTCGTTAAGAACGAGCCCAGTGCTATGCACCCGAACGAAATGTTTGCTTTTGAGGTGGTTATATGAGATGGTAACTTACACGCTTGTTTAAGTACACTGAAGCTGTTATTTATTTATTTATTCATTTTAAACTTTTGCAACAAAATATTACATGACGGACTTAATGCCTGAGGCATTTTCTACCAGTCAACCATAGGGTGGTGCAGAAATGACATGAGAGGTGCAAATTTTGAGAGACAACAAAAGTGGAAAACAGTACAACAATAAGTTTCACACTTATAATAATACATACATAAATCTTTATATATAAAAATCTTCTGTACCTACCTGTGTATGTTATTGAACTCCTTCTAAACGGCTGGACCGATTTGGATAAAAATTTAGGTTCGGATTCGGTAGGTGGCGCTGCTATAGGGGTCCATCATGGGATACGGGTGTTCTTAAGCGGACGAATGATTTGTTTGTTTTGTTGTCATGGAAACGTTAACTGTCAAACCGGTACGAAGTCCGCCGGTCAGCTAGTATTCTCTATATAACAAATACATAAAATACTTTTAAAAAATATTTATACAATGTCACCCGGGCGCAAGTGACTGCAATGACCGAAATATTTTGAATAAACATGAAAAATTATCGAGAAAAACCTTTAAACCCCTTTAAAGGTATTTTCTCGATTATTTCCCCCCCCCCCCTCTATCTTTATTACTTTTTAAGTTATTGATTTATTTCTTTTTTGAGTAGAGTCCGAGACTTTATTTACATTTTGTACCACATCTCCGATGTTATTGGCTCGAATTCAGTTTTCTGCAATGTTTCTTAAAGCTTAAGAGTTACTTTATCACTTCAATTTTAAAAATGCTATCTAGAGCAAAAAATCGGAGGTGGTGGTGAGTGACTTGAAGAGGAAGAACATGAAGACCTGCAGCCTTCACGATATGCAGGAGGTCTGTGTTAAAATCACCCATGATGACGTAATGCGCATAATCCGACCCAAAAGACTCAAGAACTAATTCCAGATCCATAAAGTAGTCCACAGCAGGAGGGCAATATACCACACCAAGGACAGTCTTAACCACAGAACACCAGAAAGAGGATAGAAGTATAATGCATACAATTTAGTACGGGAACCAGTGTCGCCTTGTATTTTATATACAACGTCAGTCGGAAAGGGGGTACTAAGCCGAAAGGAGGGTAAAGTATACATGATAGTGAATAAATTTTGTCTAAGAACTTTTCCTTAAGAATAGATAATTTTAGATTAACAGCTTTTTTAAGATTTCAAAAGAAATTACGCTGTGGTAGCCCTGGCGGTCAGCTGTTTTAAGAGAGAGACATTTGACTTCATTGCCGGGGTTATTATTGTTTTTGTTATTGTTATTAATCATTATGTTAATGAAACTTCTTGGTATAAAAAGAAATGTTCTTTTTTATTTGACAACGTCAAGTGTCTTTAATTTTTTTTCTGTTCTATCACATCTTTGTAAATGTATTAATGTTTAATTCTAAATACAGAAATTTCATTTATTAAAACATCTTTTATCTAACATGGCCTCGGAATACAGTAATCGGGAATATTACGACATGGTGATGTGTGTCGGGAGGTGTGATTCTGTCTTAACTGAGGCTCGGGAATTGTACCGACAAATTGTTCCGCAAATGTTGAGGAATGTGGTTCTTGCAGTAAATCGACGCGCCTCCTTGTGTGTTGAACAACAAGGAGGGCATTTTGAACCGTTTCTGTGGCTGTGTGCCTACCTTAGTAAAATTAGAAGTTCAGAACTAAGTGTTAACTATCTACGTCTTAAAAATTTGTATGACTGAAAAGGAAAGTGTAGGTAGGTAACTACCTCTGTGCTTGTGTTCTAATTATTCTCTTTTGGATGTGCTCAATTGCGTACCTATATCTACGAACAACGGCGCTATGAACATCAGAAAAGGTTAGTTTTTATTCGAACTAAATTTTATTTAACTAAACGATAACTAATTTATCTCGTCACGGATTTAGATGTAAGTATTCCTAACATGAGATCTAAGCGGCCTAGTACTTTGACTAGGCCGACAAGTCGGTACCTACATCTGTCAACGAAAATTATTTACGACATGCGTTAGCCCCGCCCCTATTCAGGGTTGAACATTTTTTAAATTACGTAACCAAAAATTTATTTTGTATGGAAGTAAATATTAACGTTTTTCGCAATGCTTATATTTGCAACATATCAGTTGATAGTAGCACTTTCAGTTGTCCGCGGCTTAGTACCCCCTTTCCGACTAACGTTGTATAAAAATCTTCTGTACCTGTGTATGTTATTGAACTCTTTCTAAACGGCTGGACCGATTTGGGTAAAATTTTCTGTATGTGTTCAAGTGGATTCGAGAATGGTTTAGATTTACAATTGGTACCGGTAGGTGGCGCTGCTATAGAGGTCCATCATGGGATACGGGTGTTCTTAAGCGGACGAATGATTTGTTTGTTTTTTTGTCATGGAAACGTGAACTGTCAAACCGGTACGAAGTCCGCCGGTCAGCTAGTATTCTCTATATAACAAATACATAAAATACTTTTAAAAAATATTTATACAATGTCGCCCTCGGCGCAAGTGACCGCCCGAAATATTTTAAATAAACATGAAAAATTATCTAGAAAAAACCTTTAATAGTCTATCTTTATTACTTTTTAAGTTATTGATTTATTTTTATTTTTGAGTAGAGTCCGAGACTTTATTTACATTTTGTACCACATCTCCGATGTTATTGGCTCGAATTCAGTTTACTGTAATGTTTCTTAAAGCTTAAGAGTTACTTTATCACGCAATTTAGCACACATAATGCAGAACTGCTAACTTCAATTTAAAAAATGGTATCTAGACCAAAAAATCGGAGGTGGTGGTGGTGAGTGACATGGAGAGGAAGAACATGAAGACCTGCAGCCTCCACTCCACTCCTCCAGGTCTGTGTTAAAATCACCCATGATGACGTGATGCGCATAATCCGACCCAAAAGACTCAAGAACTAATTCCAGATCCATAAAGTAGTCCACAGCAGGAGGGCAATATACCACACCAAGGACAGTCTTAACCACAGAACACCAGAAAGAGGATAGAAGTATAATGCATACAATTTAGTACGGGAACCAGTGTCGCCTCTCGCACACAAATAAGCGTATATTCACATTGTCACCACTTAGAAAGCTGATATGCGATTCGTCGCTCACTACAATAGGAAAACTTTTAAAAAAATAACTAAGCAAAAAACTACACATTAAAATATAGACTTTATTACATAAAAATAACGATTAGTCTACTTTACACGTCAATATTTAGCCATTACGTCTTGTGCAATATTTGCACAATGTTGCCAGAAAAATAAGAAATTGTGCATTTATATAATCAATGGAACGGTATTTTTATTTTAACATTAAGTTTCATAAAAGTTAGTTATTTACTTAAAAATTTGTATAAAAAATGTAAATTTACCTATAAATGTGAAAACAAAATTACACAATCGGTTTCAAATTCTTTAATTATTTCAATAATGAAATAATTGTGACTAAAGTGCGTTTTAAAAAAATCCCTCTTTTTCCTCCTATTGTACCAACATACCGTCAAAGGAACTCTTTAGTGAAACGCACTTTACATGTTTTTTCTACAAATAGATTGTTTTTTTATGTAAGTAATTGACTTTTACCAATATTTTTTTATGTATTTGACACTGAAAATCCCAAAGTAAGATATATTCAAACTTATTATTGTAAAAAAAAATTAAAACTGTACAAACTGAGTTTAAAAGATCAAGAGTTTTTATTTTTTTCAATTTTTGTTTAGGATGCAAAGTAACCCCATTTTAAATGGGTCTGTAATGAAATAGATATGTATTGCAAAAGTAATAATTATATCTGACATGGTTAAAAATAAGCGTAAGTGGCGAAATAACAGTTTTTCAAGGGTGGGTAGGGAATTAAAAAATAACAGATATTTAATATTTTATAGCGCTGCCATTCAAATAGTGGAAAGTTAGTGATGTGATATATTATCGATAATGTTGATTGTATTGAAAGGGTGCGCTGACATCTAGTAAAGCAATTATTCTTCTTTAATAGCTGATTAATGCAATAATCATCTGAGAAATGTATTGAACAGATCGTGCTTAATTAGATGGGAATCCAATCCATCCGCCCCGTTGCGTCGATCCATTTTAATTTTTACTTGACTGCGTCAGAAAGAGCGTTATGTTTTTCGAGTGTATGTATGTCTGTTTCATAGGCACGCCCTACAGCCCAAACGGCATGCTGGATTTTAACATATGAAGTGTCGTTAGATTTGTTTTGACTGTGGAAGTGACATAGGTTATAAAAAAAAATTAAAAACATTGGCCGGGTTAGATATTAGTAGTCTTGACCCCAAAAATCTGTTAGATCGACCACACGATCAAAATTCTTTAAACGAACCACAACGTCTACGGAATTTAAAGGATGTGGCCAATTTTTCTATAGACGTAGATGTAGTGTAATGCAAAAGAGAAATTTTGTAATAATCATAACATACTGGTAAATTTATATTTTCTAGAGCGTGCAAATCCTTAGTACACATCATAAACTTGTTTTTAAATCCTCAAAAACTTCCTGCATTATGATTATTTTCTTTTTTAATCTACGATTTTGAGCCTGTATTTTTTTTATCTGTAATCTTTGTCGCTTTATTATACTGTCTTTGTTTGTAATTATAGTTTTAAGTTTCCTTTTTCTTAGTGGTGATGTATTCGAATCGACCGGGGAATATGAATCTGTTGACTGAAATAACCTAGAACTCATTTAGAATTAGGTGTGATACTCGTATAATTAGCCAATTATTATGAAATAATAAAATATAAACAAAATATTTTTATATTAATGAATTGCAATGACTTAGTAACAAAAAAATCATGAATTTGTTAGCCAAAGAAACTGTGGAGTATGTAGGCGTAATCGAATACAGAAAATAAATAAATAACATTTTTATTTATTATTATGAGTAGTTCCATACTCATGAGTATTACTGAGTGCGCAACATAATAATATGGTTACTTGCCATTGTTTGCCTTTTTAGTGTAGTTGGAATTACAGTTGACGTCGATGGTAAATTTGACTATGATGTTTGAAAATATAAAGTCTGAAATAGAAACTAACTAAAAACCAAAAAAACTAAACAATATTTTTTATGAAAATACGAACTATAGAAGGTCCAGAATACAACTTAACAATTTCTTTAGTTGGTACTGCGTAAGACTTCAGATAACGTCTTCCAGATTTTTTAATTTCGAATACATCATCTGAAAAATGTATTGAACAGATCGTGCTTAATTTAGTGGGAACCCAATCCATCCGCCCCGTCGCGTCGATCCATTTTAATTTTGTATTAATTTCCGATAAAAAGATATTACAGATAAGTATCTCTCTTATCATGTCTACAAACAATACTATTACCAGAAACCTGACTATCGATAAATGTAGGTACGATAACCCTGCACTGCACTATTTTTGCACAATTGCACAAAACAATGTACATTGCTTTCTGGAAACGACGTAATTTACATTGACTATGTTTTTAACCAGCAATGTATATTTTTATTGACATTGTTTCTTTTTATTTCAATTTTACTAATTAAACAATATACAAATTTACCGATAAAAAGAAATGTTTCCATGTGTAACATTAGATGTTTTACTTTGCTTCCTGCAGGTCAAAATAGCACAAGAAGGCATATTTATGTAAATATTCCGCAAAATCACAGCTCGATAGTTCGCGAACGACTGAGAAGTGTCAAATCGTGAAGCGGACTGGATATGAGTGTTCGCTCATATGAGGGCGCGGGTTCCGCCCACTTACGACTACTAACCTCTTTTTGTGTTCTGTGGTCTTAACCCCTCTTACACAAATTTCGAGAAAAAGAATACAGCGGAAGCACAGAAAGTTAGGACAGAAGAAGCAAGAAATTTGAAGGGAAATTCACTACGAATGTAAATGGTCACACGACCTCCTCCCACCTGAATAGAATGAAACCGGAAAAAGGATAGGTGGTAAAAAGAAAATGAGGTTTCAGCCAGCTGTTAGGTATAGGGATAAGGATAGGACGAGTTAAGTTTCCCCACAAGGCTACTACAAAAAACTTAAAAAACTTAAAATGGTCTGAAGGAAACTGTAAAAGAATGTCAAAGTATTGAATTCTTTGTAAAGGGTTCAAAAAGCTAGAATATCAAGTTATATGTCGAACTTAAACGAGAGTAAAGTAAATAGCCTACATACTGTCTCACTGCTGGGCAAAAGCCTCCATCATTGAAATCAAGGCATCACTACAATTGATGGGTATTGGCTTACTCACCACGCTTGCCGAGTGCGGGTTGGTGATCACAAACCTGGGGTATGCATCGAAAAATCCGAAGCATATGTTGCCCGACCTGGGAATTGAACCCTGGACCTTCGGATATCGGGCCAAGCGCTCTGCCACTAGGCCACCGAGGCGTTAACGAGACTGAATCCGTCATATTTTTTCCATTTCAATTGTTTAAAAATAGTCGCAGGTAAAACAGAAACAATAACTGTTACCTCTAAAAAAGCGTTGGTAACAAATCGCCATTTGCGGCCGCTGATAATATAAATCTCCATTTTGTTTCCAATTGCAGAGTCTGTTTGACAAATGGGAAGATGACATTAGTCAAATGACCAGCAACCAGGCTACCCTCGTGAAGAGCTATATGGAGCTGTTGGAAATGTCGTACGTCCTCGACTCTATGGGCCCATTGCTGGGCGACGAAGACCTAACCGGAAAGGGGCAGCCAGAGACGGGTGTCTCGGAAGCTTCCCGTGAATCTACCCGGTATATAACTAAGTATATTCCCAAAACCGGTATTTACCCGGAAAAAAATTTAATAACGGTAGGTGGTACGATCGAGCAGCTTACCGGTCGGACTCACTTTTCGGCGATATCCTCTTGCACACGATCTACGCGAAAATATTAAAAATGAAATGATCAATGCATCAATAAAAGAAAACATGCATTACGACGCGCGACGTGTAACTGATTGGTCAATATTGTTATGTGAACAAACCGTGTGTACTCACACGGTTTTTTTTAGGTGTAATTCATGTTGGGTTAAGTAAGATTATATTTAAAAATGAATAATTTTAGGTTCATTACATTGGTACTCTCCACAACAAGGTATTGTCAATTAAGTTGAATATTTTCAATTAAATATTAACATTTCTTTACTGAAATAGTGTACGTAACGCGTATTATTCAATTTTGGGTGTACTTACAGGAATATATGAAAAACTTCTTCAATATACTATTTGTGTCAAATATCACATATTATCACCAAAACATAAATACCTGAATAAATACCCGGGTGGGTAAATACCCGGGTAGAATCCCATCTTTATACACAGCATAGTTAGAACGGCATTTGGTGTCAATGTATGTCCATATATCCCAACGCGCTCAAAGGTCGCACTTTTAAAAATAATGGAAAAGTCTGCCAGCACACGTTTTCCCTTCTTCCTATGACATGGGGTCCTTAAAACGAGGCGTGAAGGCACCTTGTGGGCCAGCAGGGTGAGTGTGACTGATTTTGCGATGTTTCCATGCTTCCAGTCTTCGCGTCTGGACTCTATTTCCACTTAACATCAGGTGGAGACCCCGTGTGGTGCCGAGTATAAAGAATTGTCATCTCTTCCTGTGGGTGTCGTAAAAGTCGACTAAGGGACCATTCCAGAGGATGGGCAGCAGCATCTCTCTGAGGTTACCCTCAACCTACTGCGATCGCCAACCCGCCTGCTAAGCGTGGCGATTACGCCAAATACCCCCCATGATATGCACACCAGTAAACCGGTCGTTGTGGAGATCCTTGGGGGAGGCCTTTGTCCAGCAGCGGACGTCTTCTGGCTGAGATGATGATGATGATGATGATGATCAGGTGGAGTGAAGTCGTTGGCTGTACAAACTATAAAAAACATTTCGAATAGTTACGACAAGCATGGCAAAATTGACACAAGCAGTTAAGACGTGGAAGCATCATCATCTTCATCATCAGTTCATTTTATGTCCCCACTGCTGGGGCACGAGCCTTCCCTATATTCCCGCGGGCCCAGTGCGGATTGGTGGTTGTTAACGACTGCTAATGCAGCTGGGACCAACGGCTTTACATGCCTTCCGAAGCACGGAGGAGCTCCAGGTGATACATTTTTGGTCACCCATCCGATGACCGGACTTTGCAAAAGTTGCTTTACCTCAGCACTCGCAGACCGGGCGCGTTAACCACTGCGCCATCGAGCTCTTCTATAAAGCACATATTTCATTTATTTTGCCCCTTTTGGCAGCTTACTTAAGTTTATGCCCGACTGCTGTCTGTCATGACACAAAGGGTACCTACACAATCTATTCGAACGCCTCGGAGAATCGAGTACAAGGTCCAGGCTCGGTGACGATGCATAAATACTCGGAAAAAGGTATACGAAACACAGTACAGGTTGGACGGCGTGCTCCTTAAAAGTCCAAGCTCCAATATTGTAAATAGATTTTGAAAACTAGTCCGTGCGCTGCTTATTCTTTTTGCGGCCAAGAATAATAGAAAATGCTGAAGTATGTTAGTGTAAGATCTGGTCAATAAGATTTAATGGTAAAAAAAATGTTTAAATAAGATCTTTCAGTTTTACTACAGAAAAGTAACTAATTGCTGTATGCTGTACCGATATAGAACCCGCTGTATGAGAAATATAATAACAGCATTGAAATGGTACAAAAAAAATATCTGCGCCGTATTCACTATAAATGCTATCATAAAAGATTGTCATATGCCCTTTTTTTGAAAAAATACAAACTTCTTGGTCTAAAATCAAGACACATCCAACTCGAAGTAATATTACTTCATGATTTATGTCGGTAACAATAAATATGATTGCATTGATATAGTGAATCGATTAAGTTACTCAGTGCCAATGGGGTCCAAGCACGTTCATCACGCCCTAAATCATTATTTGCATTCGCTACACCTTGTGCAAACGCTGGCGTTCGATCTCCACTACATGCATGTAGTGCTGGTTCATACAAAAAACAGATAATTGACAGATTATTTACAATCACTGATGCCTAAAGGTGGCTGAGTGCAACCGCCTTATTTGCCTGTAATATAAGATGTAAAGTCCAACACACACACTACTTGCACTCATATATTTAAATCCATAATATACACTTACTCACACATACATATAGCACTTGCATATTCATTCATTTGTTACACACTTACATTGTATATTTAATTCACTTTTACATGACTCTGACTGGGTTTCACTGTCATTACTACTTTTTATGTTTCCGTAACCATCGTTGTTGAGTTTGCAATAACTAAAATTAGACAAAAGAATAATATTGTAAATCTGTATTGTAAACTTTTTTGTAATTCAATAAATAAATAAAATTAAATAATTTTTAACGAATTCCTATTACGTTAGCAAGTAAAATACCTGCATTGTTTAAATATATTGCGGTAAGAATAAAATAATTTAAAAGCCGGCAACGCGTCTGCGATTCCTCTGGTTTTGCGGGTGTCCATGGGCGGCGGTGATTGCTTTCCATCAGGTGACCCGCCTGCTCGTTTGCCTACTTATTTTATAAAAAAAAAAAAATATTTAAATACCACTACTATTTTTGCAAAAGCAAGCTCTCCGCTGCCCCCGAGTTGCTAAAAGGTGGCCACTTGGAAATCGTGACGGGGGTGGTGCAGCGCAGCAGATGCTACCCGTTCGAGATGATGCTGTGGAGGATCTCTAGAGGCAACATCTATTACCGGCAAGCCACGGACGATAAGATTGTGCAAGACCCGGCGACGGTAAGACTCTTTATCTCTCTCTCTCTCTTTCTCTTCTTTTTCTTTAATTGTTAGAAATTAACTAGGTCGCAGGAATAAAATATTATATTTGTTCTCATCACAGTTGTTTATATTGAAGTAAGGATTAGACAGTTACATTGTTAAATAAAAAAATTGTCTAATTCCAAAGAGTACTTAAGTACATTTGATTATAAGAAGGTGCTATACCTACAACTTTAATATACACTGACTGAAAGAAATGAGTACAGCAAATTATTTAATCTTAATTATTTTTATATATTTAATTATTTTATATGTTTATTTTATATTTAAATGTTTCTTATCCGTATTCTTGTTTCTTATTTTAATGTAAAGTTTATCGATATTTAGAAAAACTTGCTACATAAAAGTTATTTTATTTTATATCGCCGATTTAAAATGAGATAAACCCTTCATTTGTACGAAGCTACTTATTTCGAGAAAGTTTAAAACGTTCCCAAGTCGACATGCAATATAACAAATGATAATGTACCCTTTGTTTGCAGGGGCAAGATATTCGGAAGGTGGCGTTCCTAGCAGTTTGCCAAGGTGAGGCACTAAGCAGCCGCACGCAAAAGGTTTGTTCTGGCTTTCGTGTCAATGTGTACCCATGCCCGAAAAATTACGACGAACGAATGGAGCTGGTCAGTAAAATTGAGACAAGAAGCGAAGACTTGAAAAAGGTATTAGATTTGCCTTTTTTGACAGCTCAGTTAAATATATCGCACTTCCAATACAATGGAGGTTTGTTTTATTAAATAACAGTACAGTTTAATATCAAATATCAGTTTATTTTGAGTTATATCAGTATTGTATTGGCAGTGCGATAAGCCCTTGCCCTATCTGGTCAGTGACGTAGAACGTGTGGAGATACGCGCCTCTTTTAGGTGCCTAGAGTAACGTTGTACTTTACAAGTTACAAGAAAAAAATCTTACTATTCATCCTCATCATTATCATTATCAGCCTATACTAGTCTACTATTATTTATTATAAATAACTAAATAACGAATATTAACCATTAAACAAAATACTTAAAACTAATACTTTAACCCCTACCGTGTGGTGCAGAGTTACAGAATTGCTCTTTCCGTGGGTGTTGTAAAAGCCAACTAAAAGTCCGCTCCAGATTATAGGCAGCAGCGTCTCTCTGAGATTACTCTCCATCTCTCTAATAACCAAAGGGTATTGAAGGTCATACAGGTTTATGCTCCATCTACGACACATCCTTACGATGAGGTGGAGGCTACGTAGTCTCATACGTATGAGGATATCTCTAGAGCTGTAGGTACACAAATTCCAATTTAAAAGATATTTATACTTCTGTTAATATTGATGTACTTTATTAGGTTTTGAGGAAAACCAGATATCACAAAGGCAAAGCTCTGCAAGTAATAGCGAAGCAGTGGTACCATTGGGCCATACAAGTAAAGAAGTCCAAAGCTATATATCATAATTTAAACCTGTTCAACTTTGATATAACAAAAAAGTGCCTTATAGGCCAGTGCTGGGTTCCCAATCGAGACCTGAAACGTGTCCAAGAATGTTTGGAGAACATATCGGTAATCTACCACCACCTGTTTTTATTTGTCTATCTAGGCCTATCACCATACGCTCTTTCTATAGAAATATTATCAACTTCTTATCTGTCCTTTGTTGTCATTACCATAATATTTTATCTTATTTCCTATTTCATAACTAGCTTGTAGTATCTTTCTCTGTTTCAAGTTTTGACAACGCAACGCCTCACGTTAAACAATCTTAAGGTCCGCCAAATGGTAAGCGGCCACCGCACCCGCTCGCGACTAGCAACAACATCATCGCTCATTGCTGACACTAAGGCCTTAGAAACGTAACATACGTAGGTCCGGTGTTACTAGATTATATATCCTTAAGCCCAGAGCCAACGCAAGAACCAATATAAGAATTCTACCAATGACCAAAATTTACTGAGATTCCGACTGAATGGCGACAATGCGGATACCCGCAGAAATAGGATTGTCGCCATCCAGTCAGATTTGTATTGCTGTGTTCTGGTTTAAAAGATACATATTAAATCCAGTACAAATTCAGGGTAACAGCTAGCTATAATAGCATAAGCTTTAGAGTGGGCTGAAGCGAACGTTCATGCATTGTGTTGGCCGCTTTCCATCAAACGGCCATTGCTCGTTGGTCGACTCAGTAACGTTTATGAAAACAATGCAGGCGATTTCTGTATGTCTATAAAAGTTGATAATAGAATATTTCTGAACTTTAATTGTCAAAGTTAAATTTTAGAACAAAGTCGGCACAAATGTACCATCTTTCTTGTCGAAAACCTCAACGAGACTAGTCCCACCGACCTACCACCGCACCAATAAGTTCACTCACGGATTCCAAACGCTTATAGACGTTTACGGCGCGTCTAAGTACATGGAGCTGAATCCAGGTAACGTCTTGACAATCATATTTGTATTTAACTCAAAATTCTATTGTCAGTTTTAGCCTTTTCCATTATCTCTATTCCAAATTAATTTGTTAATTTCTCTATAAGTTATCCGTTCTCCAACTGTTTAAAGGATTAAAAAAAATATTGTAGCGAGGTTAAACGCAAGCTAAGCATCAAAAAAATACAAAATACACTTTGCCTTGCCTGGAAAACGAGCCCAGGACCGTTGGATATAGTACTATTCTGTCTTATAAAACTAGTAATAGACAAAAAATGGTTACAAAAGCCTCAAAGACGAATGAGGTTTCAAAAAAAATAAGTTGGTGTAACTTTTAATGCTAATAAAGAAGCTTAACAAACGTTGTATCAATTTTTCCAAAAACAGGACTTTACACAATTATTACGTTTCCATTCCTGTTCTCCATGATGTTCGCTGATCTGGGGCATGGGTTTATAGTGTTCTTAACTGCTGTGTGGATGTTGATAAACGAGAAAAAGTTCCTCGCAGAAAGATCGGAGAGTGAGATCTGGAATATCTTCTTTGGCGGTATGTCAATATTTTACAGCTTGTTTAACAAAACAGTATTGATACTAAATGCACAAGCACTTGCAAGATTAAATAAAATAAATAAAATACACACACCGGCATATTTAGCGGAACACAAAAAAAGGACAGATTTTTTTTAAATTACTGCTTTATTTGAAAAACATATATTTATATTGCTTTACTTGTTTAAAATTATACCTTTTAAAATTAAAATGAGCTCACATGTGATACACATTTTGTAACTAAAATTATCTTTTGTAAAAATGTACTATTCAGGGTTTATTGAAGGCATTAAGGAAATATGAAAAAGTGTTTATAAACATGTTTTTTAAGGGAAAATAATCAAATTAATATCATGTGTTTCCTCCGCGTGCCCTTATTAAAGTTTCCACTTTTCTAGGCGTGCTGAAAATAATGTTATCCAGAGTCTCCTGAAGCAGTCTCTGCCATTCCTCAAATAAGGCGGTTCGCAGTTCACCGATGTTGACTGGAGCTGGAGATCTGGATTTAACCCTTCTTTTCAGCAAGTCCCAGATGTGTTCTATCGGGTTCATATCCGGTGATCTTGCCGGCCTCTCCATAACTGTGATATTCACATCATTCAGATATGCTAGAGTTGTTTGTCCAATATGTGGTCGAGCATTATCCTGCATAAAAGTGAAGCCATTACCGATAAAGGGGGCAAACGGTACAACATTTTCTTGTAAAATGTCTCTTATATAGCGATCTGCATTCAGATTCCCTCCATTGATCACCACCAAGTCCGTACGAGCTCGCAAGCATATCCCTCCCCAAACCATTATTGATCCTCCTCCATATGACACGGTAGTTTCAAAATTTGCTTGATTGTATCGTTCTCCTTTGCGCCTGTATATTCTTTGCCTTCCATCAACTTGGTTCAAAATAATTCTGCACTCATCAGTAAACAATACCTTACCCCATTGGTCAGCATTCCAAAGTTAATGTTCCCGGGCGAAAGTGAGTCTGTTCCTACGATGATGTACCTCAAGTCTTGGAGCTTTGGCGGGCATGAACGAACCAAAACCGGCTTCTTTGAGTCTTCTCCGTACCGTACGCTCACTTACTGATACACCTCGAACTTCTTCAAGCTCATTTCTGGCTTGAACAGCAGTCAGGCCTACGTTCCTACGAACGCGAAGTTGTATGAAACGATCATCTCTGCTCGAAGTACCCATTTTTTCGCCTTGTCCTGGTCTTCTCACATAAGCATTAGCCTCCCTGAATCGTTTAATACTGCGATGAATAGTGGAAATAGGTCGACCAAGCATTCTGGAGATCGCTCTATAGGTGTGACCATTTCTCCCAATCTCAAGTGCCCTGGCAATCTCAGTTGGGGTCAAATCGGGCATAATGATGTCCTTGACGTTCAAAGAGAATTTAAATTTAAAAAAACAACAAATAAAATTGTATCTGAATGTAAATTTAACGAAATTTCAAACCAAAGTATAAAATAACCACCATAGAAAATTAGCTCACATTGGTGTAAGTTCTAACAAAGCAAAAACAATTGCATGTAGGGAGACATTCAATTGTTTTTTCTATTGAAAATATTTTGTTCTAAAATTAAATAAAGTTAAAACCAGCCAGCAATGTGTCACAAAAAGGAAATTCGACCTTTTTTTTGTGTTCCGCTAAATATGCCGGTGTGTGTATCTTACCTATTATACGGCAATTTTAAATATGGGTTGTCATTTCATATCATTATCTTTCTTGTTTATATTATATTATTTTTGGGTTGTACTATATTCTTCCTTTGTTTTCAGGACGTTACGTTATATTAATGCTTGGATTGTTTTCTATGTTCGCCGGCTTCGTTTATAACGATATTTTCAGTAAATCGTTTAATTTTGGTTATTCCTGGCTTTCCCAAATCTCGACGTTGAATATCGGGAACAATGATATTCTTACTCAAGATTACTTATTTTTGCAGCTGAATAGTAGTGTGCCTTATCCTTGGGGCATTGATCCTATATGGCCGGTAATGATATTCGATATTTTTTTTAATTTACCTAAAACTTTGGATATTGGGCCGAGGATTGTGCAACTCGGCCACCTAAGCGAATATAAAATGTAAAAAACCAAGTGAACTGAAGTGGACATTTGGCTTATAGGTGTTTTGTAGATCAATACCAGGCTATATATTTTTTACTTCTTGTAAGCGTTTGGCCCTTATCTTACCTGATGTTTAATGACGATAAGGCTAAAGGAGGACCGCACTTCACCCGGAATCCTCATAACCCCTATAAGTACACAGCCGCAGCGGGGTAGGGCGGGCCGCATCGCAGCGCAAAATGCTTCAAAGCACATTAGTGACGGGCCGGGTCGCAGCGCATTGACGGATTTTGAAAACAGTATACTGCCATACGTCGCGTGCAACTGTACCTACGTTATGGATAGCTTTGACGAAGAACTTTCTTTTTTACACGACTGCCATAAAAAGGAGTGTTATGTTTTCAGGATTCATGTATGTTATGTTTCTTTATTCCACCATAATTTCTAAACGCCTGAACCGATTTAGATATTATATGAGGTATCTTTACAATTCTTGCATCGTTCCGACTAACATAGGCTAGTAAAATTTTGGAAATTCAACCCTTATGTGTGTAAAATAGGGGATGAAATTTTGTATGACATATTTTATTAAAATTAAACTTATCACTAAAAGGTACAAAATAAAAATAAATAATTAAAAAACACGATTGCTATGACAAGAAAGGCAAAAAAAAAGAACTAAAAGGCAAAAAACAAGATGTGTGTTTATTTGCCTGTTGTTAAAAGAAAAAGTTAATGTTGCTATAGCACACTGTGCCGGGGCGCAGCGGGGCGGGGCGGGCCGCATTGCACGCAACTAAAATCCGCGGCGGAATATGCGGCCCGCTGCGCCCCGGCATAGTGTGCGCGAACCTTAATCGTAAAAAATACCTTTTAGGTATGTCAAGAGATCACGTAGTTCATACTATTTTTACTTCTACGGTTTTATTTAATTCAGAGATAAACTAGAAGCACTAGACAACGCATTACAAACTAATGGCTTAGTATTACCGTGACCGACAGAATATCTACGAATATTAAGTGGGCTAGAAAAACCGCTCAATCCGTGTCGCTGATGGTACACTGGTACAGAAAAAGTCCAGTTCAATCTGCTAGCTAAGTTGGTAAACTTAGCACACGCACGCCATACACCGTCCACCAAGGAGCGGAGCGTAGCGGAAAAGAGCCGTTAAAATAAACGGGCTATTGGTTGATTTCCACGCATCTTTATTTCTCTGTCCCCACTGCTGTGGCACGAGCCTTCCCTATGGATGGATAGAGAGAACGGACTATAAACCACCACGCGGGCCCAGTGCGGATTGGTGGTTGTTAACCACTGCTAATGTAGCTAGGACCAATGGCTTTACATACCTTCCAAAGCACGGAGGAGTTCGAGATTATATCTATATTTTTTTTGAAGGTTTTTTTTAATGTTCCACCAAACTGGTCTGTACACTAAAAAAGCTTAGCTAAGTAGCATATTACATGATATTAACAAAATAGGTGCACGACATTCTCGAGGCGAACACTGCATACAATTAAAAAAATTATTATAACAGTAAAAACAATATTTTAAAGACAAATTCATTAACTACATTAATAAAAGCAAAATAAATTATTGAAATAAATTCCTAAAATATAAATTTCTAAATTTCTAAACAAATTAAATTTGAAGCATTTATAATGAAAATAATTTAATATAGAATATGTTTTAAATCAAAATTAAAATAATTAAAATAACATTTTTTTATATAATAATATCAAACATTTCTATTTAGAATAGTGTTAGTACTTTTTTAGAAATGTTTCTTGATAAACTCTGTTGCCTCTCCAAAAATATCCAGATCATTGCTCAAAGAGTTGTAACAAGAGCACATGCGATAAAACGAAGAGTTGGGCGTGGTTGGTTCTACAGGTGGAGAGATTGAATGTTATCCTGTTATGGAGACGGCTAGACGATCGGGGCACAGCCAATTCAATTTTGTGTAGCAAAGAGGGACTGTCAATAGTGCCATTCAAGATTTTGTGCAGAAACACAATATTCGCCGCCCTTCTCCTAATTTCCAGCGCAGTTATACCGAAATGGACTAGTCGGGATGATTTTGACGAGTGTCTGCGTAATCCATAAGGAATTGCGCAGACACTCGTCAAATACATCTTTAGTCACATAAACAAGTATTTGACGAGTGTACGCAGACGAGTAATCGTCGTGCCCGCGCTCTGTCTTTTCTGTATGTTTTGCGTCGCGACGCTTCTATACATTCTGTATGAAAGGGACGCGGAAGAGACATTTGTCCACGCCCCGTCCGTTTCTTACGTCTTTTCTGTGTGTCCAGCGCTTTAGGTTTCAGTCTTTAGTTTGACAAATCAATAATGTGACGAGTGTCTGCGTAATCAAGAGAGGTGGTAAGAAATCGACTCTGAACCCTTTCAAGTCTACGGATATGTACATGGTACGAAGGGCTCCAAATTGGGATGCAGTACTCCAGAAGTGTGCGGACGTAGCAATTGAACAGGATCACTGATACCTCGAAATCCCAAAAAAGTAATGCCTGCCTAATTAATAAACCAGCTAAATGAGCTGCTTTCTTTACAATACCATCTATGTGGTCTATAAAATTAAGCTTCGTGTCGACTGTGACACCGAGATCACGTATGCTTGAGACTTCGCTTAATAAACTATTGTTTATTTCATAGGCAGACGAAGTGGGAGACTTCTTCTTCTTCGTGAATTTGATATAATCATATTATGCGAGCATTAAGCGGTGACACTATATTCTGTTATCGTTCACTGTCTATATTTAAAAAAACGTGTTTTGGCTTGAGTCCAGTGAATTACGCGCTGTTTGCATTGCTTGTATGCAGACCGCCATAGAGCGCTGTTTTATAGTTGACAGCGCCTTAACTTGTAGAATCAGAATCCGAATGCGCAAGCCGCTGTACCAATCAATCTCCTCGCGTACTTTGCTTAGCTATTATTTGCTGTGATTTCGCTATCATTTGCTGTGATCACCGGAGCGCTGTTTATGCAGACAAATAACATTGATTTAATTTACCATTACAGTTAACTACTAACAAGATTGTGCTTGAAAATTCAATAAAAATGAAACTATCCATCATCATTGGCATTACCCACATGCTGTTTGGCATTATATTAAGCGGCTTCAATTACGTGTAAGCATTCATTGTAAATTTCAGTAAACATAGTGTTAGTGGTAGTAATTTTAAAAAATGTTACGTACCCATAGATACGTTTTGGAAATTTTACCCAGATCTATTGTGTTTATCATACTGTTTTTATGTTAATTAAAGAGGATATAAATAATTAGAAATATATTATAACGAGTGGAGAAAGCAGCATTTAATATATTATATAAGTTGTTAATATGGTGTATTAAGGCTGAGGCTGAGGTTTTTATTTACTATAATGAAGCTCTATGTACTTACAACTATAACTGTATTATAATTTATCATTAAAATAATGAGAATATACACAACTAAAATAAACATAACTCAACTGAACTTTAAAAAAGCAGAGAATTTGTGCCGTTTGCGATTTTCAGCGCTTACCGCAGCAGCCCCCACATGAAGAGAAGTGGCGCGAACATGCGAGGGAGCCACGGTGTTAGCGCAGGTTGCATCGCACACCAACGGCCTGCCAAGCTTCCAGGGCCCAATGGTCATTCCGTCAGGTCTCTTGCCATCGCTGCGAGAGATACCAGCTGGCTCTAAGACAGCTGGTAAACCAACGGTGGCAAAAGCACTGCGGATAATCCTATTTAAAGATGAGTGGCGTAACATACGACCAGCACTATGAGCGCCATGGATGGTGGCCAAGGTCGCCAACAAACTCTCCACATACACAGCGGTGAGGGTGGATTAACCTGGCACCTAAACGGAGGCAGACCGCTATAGTGAGAGATGACCCGTCCAACAAGGTACCGACATTGGTTGCCTGGAGCCAATAGCCTGACTCTCTCTCGGAGACGGCAGTGAGACGAGCAAGCTCGGCCGTGTCAGCCGATAAGGATATAAGCCCCTCCAGAACTTGCTTGCATAACGGCTCGACCTATTGCTTCTGCAATTGTGGAGGTAAAGGTAGATTAGAATTTTGTCAGGTGGATAACCAAGCGTTACTCGCATCTGCCTTACACGACAACTCTACGTAACCCAAAGATGGGTTGATAATTTTCCTGTAGAGATTGTTTGTGCTATGAGCAGATGACAAAAACGCTGGCAAAGCCACGCTGGACAAATTTCTAATTCCAAGGTCTCTGAATCGTACAGGAAATGAAGCCTGTAGTCATATGCGGTCGTTCATTTGACAATTTGAGTATTTTTAATTAAATTATCTAGGTTGGACAACAGAGCAAGAAAAAGCCAGATTTGGGAGCATCGAAGAACATAAGTAAATTTTGGAACGAAAAGACAAAAACGTATTACAAATAAGGCCATGTGTGGATTAATTTAGAATAAACGGTCTGAAGTTAAATTGAATTTAGCAATCGCTCCGTTTATGAAAGCCGGAATGGCAGCATCGAGAAGCGGTGCGCCTAATAAAAATAACGAGTCATCGTTGAAAATTTTGATGTTGGGGGCCAGGCGACTGAACTCAGTAACTATTTGTGCACTACGGTCCGAGGTCACGGAATTCTAAATGTATAATTCGCATTTAGAAAAATTTTACTCCAAACCTATAGTGCCAAACTGGTTAATCAAAGTTTGTAGGTCCTCGAGAACTAAACCAGAGTTTCCCCTTAAGTGCCGTCATCGAGATACCAGACATTAAGTTTAGAATTTAGATTCCAAATTTTTTGGTGTAAGTATAGCTAAAGAAAAAATAGCAGGTCCTAGAGGGTCACTCTGCTGGCAACCAACGGCGGAATGTAAAAGATTGTTACGGTGAATCAAATTTGTTGGTTCACCGTAACATTGCCATAAAAATTTATAAATTATGGCAATTTTCTCTTTTACTTTCGCCAGCAGAGCCCCCTGTCCACAGTTTTGAAGGCATTCTTCACATCCACCTTCAACAGCACTTCACCACTTACAATCAGTAAGACGGTGCCAGCTGAGTGAACCGCAGCATAACAGCCACCTTTCGAGCCAAACCCAAGCTAAACTGGCTGAAATTTGGAAGAAAGGTTAGAAAGGATGTGCTTGACACAAATTTTTTATTCCGCCGTCTTTTTTGAGTATACCGGTGATGTTCTGTGGAACATTTCCGGCAAGCATGACATTATAAAAATGGGCGATTTTGGAGAGATTGACTCTGCCGGCGTCTCCAGAGGTACCATAAACCAAGTCTTTGAAATGTTGCGGCGATAGACCATCGAGGCCACAAGCAGAGCCATTTTAAAAGAAAGAATGAATTTGTATACTTCGTCTTCGTTGGTCGAAGGCGAAACATCCGTAGACTCGTGTGAATCGGGAAGACGAAGTGTTGCTGCAGGAGGTGGGTGTTTAGAGACTAGAGAGGCCACTGTCTCTTGACAGTCAGGAATAATGATATTACTAGAAAAAATCAACTGGTTGGCACCTTTCAAATCACCTTCGTTGATTTTTTCTTCAACCTTGCTGTCATTGAATGAAGCGAGTTGTGATTTTTTGTAATTAATGGGTAAACTATGGAATGGTAAGGGGGTAGTGCAATTGTTTTTATTTTTTGGGTCAAAGATAAGCTATTATTTTCTTCTTTGCGTATGTACAGGACGCGATAAGCAAAAGTTTTAAAAAATTCCCAATTCTGCGATCAATTTTCGTTGATGACATTACTAATGGTTGTTGCGAGTGATTGTGCTACGAAGGTACGAGCTTCTCTCGGAATGCGTTAACCAGAGGAATCGCAGATGCGTTGCCGGCTTTTAAGGAAGGAATAAGCTCGTTTCTTGAAGATCCCAAGGTCGTAACGGTCCGGAAATACCGCCGCCGAGAGCTGGTTCCACAACACTGTAGTTCAAGGCAATAAATTTCATGAAAAACGCACAGTAGTAGACCGCCATCCATCAAGCTGATGTGGATGGAATGACAGTCGATTGCGTGTAGTGCGGTGAAGGAAATCAGCGGCAGGGATCAAGCCGAACAATTCCTCAGAACACTCCTCATGATATATGCGGTACAATATACAGAGAGACGCAACATCTCTCCGAAGAGCCAGTGGATCGAGCCGACCTGAAATAACCATGTCGTCGACAATTCGAGCAGCTCTGCGTTGAATGCGGTCAAATAGAAGGAGTTGGTACTGGGGTGCTTCAGCCCAAATATGGGAGCAGTATTCCATATGCGGCCTGACCTGTGCTTTGTACAGTTGTAAGCGGTGGGCCGGCATGAAATACTGACTCGCTCTATTAAGCACACCCAGCTTTTTTTAGGGTAATTTAGCTTTACCTTCTAAATGACCCCGAAACTGAACGTCACTCGAAATATCGACGCAAAGGATCTCAATAGTCGGGTTGGTATCAAGGAAAGCTCCCTCAAAGTTCAGAGGTACGACGAAGGGATGTTTTTTCGCGGTGAATGCGCAAATTTGCAAATTGGGACGGCATGGCAAACGATTTAAATTTTTACCAATGGACATTCGAACATACTTAAATATAAATAAGACATAAATTCCCATGCTTTAAAATGATCCCGCGGCATCGATGCTACGGGCTCCCGCGGCGGGATGCCGCGACATGCCGTGGCGAACTGCGGTAGGCAAAAGCATGCTGAAGGATGCCGGCGCACGCCGTGACGTGTCGAAGGTAGTGTTGTAAAGAACTCGAGTCTTTTAGTCTTAATTCGATAGACTCGGCTCAATTATTTTGTTTTTGCAAGGTCTAGACAAAAATTACTGGATTTATAAATAAAGTTACAAATATACTGGGATTTATAAATAAATGAAGACGATTTGTTTTTTCAGCCTAGCTGTTTTAATTCATATTAACCTGATCCCTATCTAATATTTATTATTATAGACTAATCACATACAAACAAATTACTTACGATAATATATTTTTACAAGGCATACTTCGACGTGACGCGGCATGCCGGGGCATGCTGTGGCATGCCATGCATGCCTCGGCGTCAAAATACTTTGCCATTCTTTGCCATGCCGTCCCGGTCTGCGTAGGCCTTTAGAGAGAAAAGCCCTGTGCCATACCCTGTCAAAGGCTTTCGCTACGTCCAAGCTAACTGCCAGTGCCTCCCCTTTACTCTCGACTGCCTCCGCCCATATCGGTGAGTAAGGTACACTAAAAGATCACCAGCCGAACGACCGCGACGAAAACCATACTGACGATCACTTAGTGGCTGATTGCTCTTCCAGGTACCTTAAGAGCTGGCAGTTTATAATTGACTCCATTACTTTGGAGAGCAAAGAGGGGATGGCTATTAACCTGTAGTTGGACGGATCTGAGCGATCGCCTTTTTTGGAATTCGGGTGGACAAAGGCTGCCTTCCAAGAACTGGGGACAACGCCAGTAGTGTAAGAGAGCCTGAAAAGGCGCGTTACAACCGGAGCCAACTCAGGAGCACACGTCCAAAGCACAATAGGAGGAACTGCACCAGGCCCACTGAAACGCTGGAACTGGGGTGCCTAACAAGGCACCCCAGTTCCAGAAAAGAGTATGAAATAAAAGATAGAATCTGGTGTAACCAAATTTATTGCTCAGGGTGGGTTACGTCGGTCGCTGTAGTGCTCAGTATTGTCGCGCTATTTAAAAAAGGACTTAGCTTCGAGCGGGGTCTGGGATGCATGCGCAGTTCGGCGCCTAGGTCAGCCTAGACCCAGGCCGTAGTCTGCGCCGGTGAGATCTGGATCCCGGTGGTCTGGATCCGCCGCAAGAAACTACCTCCGGAATGCACGCAGGTAGGATGTGCGCAGGTAGGAACCGCTGCCCGGTAGATGGAGAACGCCGCCCGGTAAATGAACGCTGCCTGGTAGAGGAACGCTGCCCGGTAGAGAAAAAGCGCTGCCCGGTAGATGAACGCTGCCCGGTAGAGGAAGAGCGCTGCCCGGTAGTGGAACGCTGCCCGGTAGAGAAAGAGCGCTGCCCGGTAGAGGTATGCTGAAAAATAGCAATACCAATAGCCTATGAACTTTACCTATATGTATATTTAAACCTCTCTTGCCTCTGAAAAATTTTGGATAAAGACAGAGCTCACACCTCACGAATTGCCCATTGCCGGTATCTTGGGTGAATTTGTGAAATTTTGGGACATCTCAATAATAAATGCGTTAAAATTATAATACAACAAAAAATTACTATAAATAAAAATAGAAAACAACAATGACAGCTGCTGCTGCAGATGGCTTTCGGCGCGATGTCAACAGCACTGAAGATCTTTTCGCTCATTGGCTGCCTCAATGCGGGAAAACGCTTATTGGTGTAGGTAATGCGTTACAATGACTAGAATGACCTGCGTGTTGTTTACATTTGAAGACAGGAATCTTGACAGTTCACAAAAATATAAACACAAAATAAAAGTGCTTCACTGACGCTTCAGCGGCGGCGTACACGGATGCCAACGATAGCGCAGGCGTGGCCACGAGGCGGGAATATACACTACAGCATAAACATGCTAGTTAAGCGCCAAAACTTTTATAAAATAATTATTTCGGAAAGTGTAAATAAATGTCACTATGTCAATCGATTGTCAAATATGATAAATTATTATTTACCTCCTTATTCATAAAAAACTATTTAAGCATTATTTAGTTAAATATTGTTTTGTCAAAGTCACGCAAACGTCATTTTGAATCTGAGAAAAAGAGATAAAACGATGATTAACTAAATTATGCTTAAATAATTGTTTTATGAATAAGGGTAACCCCCTTATTCATAAAACAATTATTGAGTTGTTAATTATTATGTAAAGCAGAAAAACATTTTTTTTTTGTTCGATATAATATTTTTTTCAACTTGCACTTTCTCTTCCAGATATTTCAAGCAGTACTACAAAATCATTCTGCAGTTAATACCGGAAACAGTGTTCTTAGTTTCCTTGTTCGTGTATCTGGTATTCCATATATATTTTAAATGGTTTGCGTACGGTGCAAAGAAAGGTACATAATGTTATAACTATTTAACGTTACTTTTGATTCAATTTTGACATAGATAACATGCACGGATCCCTGTGTAGTTGCTAAAATGGATATTACAAGCTTTGTAAGCGGCTTTTGTGTCACTACCTCCAGAATCATAACATACTCGTAGATTTAAATGTAGATACAGGAGTTACTGTGTTTTCAATATTACATAAACTTGGTTCACCCCATATTACTCATAGTTTTTGGTGTGTCATATTATTGAAATCTGAATTTGAATTTTTTTTTTCATATTAATAAGGTATTTTTAATGAAGTATTGCTATTAGAAAACTTTTTTTTTTTGTCTAGCAGTGGACGTCTTTTGGCTGAGGTGATGATGATGATGGTGATGATGATTGTTGACGACGCGTGCCTATATTTTAAATGTTAATTGTGTGTAATGTTGTATCAAAGAGTGGCGCTCGAGGTGCGAACCGCGGGGGGGGTAGGGGGGGGGGGGTCTTTCTTGTTTTTTTTGGCCAGAATCAAATGACAACACGGACTCCGCAAGCTGCAACCAACATGGTTAACACACGGAAAACCGCCAAAGAGGAGAACCCCAGCGTCACTGGGAGACTGCCTTTCGGTGCATTAAGTTGAATTCTTAAATGTTGAATTCCTAGAACGTTGAACTTTCAATTAGTTGAACCCCAGAGCACAGAGTAAAAATATCTAACAAAGTGAAAGCTTCCTTATAGCGCGCAAAATTTACAATTACTTTGGTAGGGTTGTCACATGATAGTTGAAAAAATGTTGGCGGGCTGGTTAGAACCACGATAGCTCAATTGGAAGAGCTCCTGACCCGGTATGTCAGAAGGGTGCAGGTTTAAATCCTGCTCGTGGAAATGTTTCAACATTTGTGTTTTTGTAATTTGTTCGCAACAAAATTTGCGTTAAAAATTATTTGAATATTTTTGAAAGAAAAAATGTTATTATTCTACCAATTTACCAATACTGTACCCCTCCTTTAGGAGAAGAGGGATGAGGAGGACTACTCCTCCATTGTGACCCCTATTTTGAGTTTATAAGATTCTACAAGGTCAGTTGAAAATAAAACAAGGTTTTTTTGAAAGATATTTTTATTTAGAAGAGCTTAACCAAACTGCTCAGATATGTGCCAACTGTTGGTTTTAAAGATCTCCGGCGCTGCGAGAAGAACAGCCCCTCCACTCTTGCGTAGCAAAACGCAGGTATTACATGCCCGCCTCCGCGGCAAACTTGATGCCTGCGTATCGTTACAGCGGCGGGTGAGGGCTGCTCTACCGCGCCACCGGGCTCATAAAAAAACTCTAGCGTAGGGCAGACTAATTCGGTTCTGTGACTAACTTTGACCTAATGTTACCTCATCGTCGGGTATCAAAAATTTTTTTACTATAATATATTACTACTGTTAATTATTATTAATAAACAAATTATGATAACCTGAGGAAGCAGATGCACCAACTGGAGAAATGGCAGTTGAACACCTAACAATGGGCTCCACATCACCACTTAAGTACACAAGTGGCTCACTAGAATCTGATAATGACAATAATTTATTGAGAGTCCTTATTGATTCCTAGCGATAAAAAATCGTGTAATACGTAGTTAGTTAGTAACTAATTAGTAGTTTTTTACGCAACAAAAAATTACCTCAAAATTCGTCGGCTCCCCTTGGAAATACTAAGCCTTATTTTTGTTTTTCAATAAATCTGACTGTCTTTTTAAAATACTTACTGAATTGGAAAACAGTCACATGGCAGATCAAAGGAGATCAACCAAAATGGTACCGAATTGTAATGAGTTGTACATTCGTAGATTTTAGATATTAAGCATTAAACAAGGTATATTATACGAAAAAATGGGAATTGAAACTAGCAGAATAAGCCTAAAAAAGTATTTAGAAGTAAATTGATAAATTAATCGTAGATACCGTAAAAAGGAATGCAAAAAGCAAATCGATTAAAATATTAACAATGAATTAAACAATAATTCGTGTATATTGACAAAAGAAAACTAAAGAGAACGCGTTTAAAAAAGTTAATACTTTTAATTCATTTTGAGAAAATAACATAAATTATTTTATGTAACTCAATAAATCAATGTAATCGATAACCAATCGATTTTTTTCAGTTGTGCCCTTGTCAATGGTAGTCTATTTAAACCGCGGGGCTTATCTGTCACTGTCACTCGGTGTCAGATGTCAGTCACCCTGCCCTATAGTGTCACTTGCGAATGCTTGTTGAAACTACCGGTGTCTTTGTGTTTTCATACGATTATTTACCTGTTTTATGCTACTTCTTACGGATTCTGATTGCGTTTGTGATATCCGTCAAAAAGGCAGCTATGATATTGATGTTTGTGAGAATATTGAGAGAATTGGGAACATCACAAATGCCAGTTATTATGATGAAAATGACATTTTAATTAGAGCTAGGATACAGTTAAGACATCATTTAGGTAAAATATACTTTGTATACATTTTATTAGCGCAAGCCACTGACACCATAGATGATCCCATCAATTTAATAAAAGGGTATTATTGTAACTGTATTGTTAGCAAAAGAACTGTTGGTTGCTGTGCCCACACAATAACAGTGGTATGGTTTTTAGGATGGGCACGGCACCAAAATGTAAGTGCACCAGCTATGTACCTTGATAATATCCTTGTAAGAGAAGATATGGAAAATGAGGAATAATAAAATAATAATAATACAATTGTTGTGTTTTATTTATTATTTCCCTAATTCATTAATTAGGTGGAAGAGAGCGACGCGCGCGTGCTCTGAGTACACTCTTGTGTGAACCTGTATTGAAGCTATTTTTATGAGTCTTCTTAAAACTAACATGCTTATTGCTGGCAAATGTGAACACTTGCAGAGCAGCTAGTTTTAAGCATGCTCTATAATGAGCATGTGTGTCTGTACTTTTATATACCTATAATTTACGTAATATGTCTTTAGGTTGTCTTACATAAATAATAAAAAGGTTTTAGAATATTGTTAATAACAGAAATAATATAAGTTATGGTCAGTATCGCACAGAGAACATATCACGCCACAGGTAGATATTCCAGTCTTTACAGGAAGCTATCATCAATGGGTCTCCTTCAAAAATCTCTTCATGGAGGCAGTGCATCTTAATACATCTCTATCAAAGTCGCAGAAGATGCAATATTTAAAAGGTAAAATCCGAGGCGATGCGGAACGGCTAATTCAACACTTGCAGATAAGCTCGAAAATTATACTACGTGTTGGGACATTTTAAACCATAGATATGAAAACAAGAAACTTATCTTTTCCTCTCATCTTAATATCATCCTAAATCTTCCTAATTTACAACATCAATCTTTAATTCAAATTAAGAAAATGCATGACACCACTAAAGAAAGCTTAAACGCTATTAAGAACCTAGGTGTCGACATAAGCACCTGGGATCCGATATTAGTCCATATCCTGACACAAAAATTAGACCATGAAACGCACGCAGATTATGTTGAATCATTAAAACAGCCGCGAGAATTACCCATACTGCAAGAACTTTTAGAATACTTGGAGAATAAATTCACTATGCTAGAGCAATCCAAAAGAAAGCAGGATATAGTGCAAAAAGATACATATTTAAACTCTAACAACTACTCACTTTACCCTAAAAAGCCGCTCGCTATGAATGTTGGTACACACAACAAATATAATTACTCTAATTGTCATCAAAATAACAGACAATCGCCTAAACAATTTAATAAGTCATATCATGCTACAGCTCCAATCATCAAGTGTCCATTGTGTAACTTAGACCATGGGTTATTTAGTTGCCAAAAATTTTTAGAGCAACCAAATGATATTAAATTAAAAACTTTAACAAGATTAGATATTTGCCAAAATTGTCTGTATTCGCATTACGGTAAACCATGTTTTTCAGTACGACGGTGTCGTATATGTTCAGGGTGACACAATACCTTTATACATGACGCCACTGTGCAAAGGCCAACGACCTCCAGTCCAGCTGGTTCGAATATGCGGCCGAATTGCAGGAGTCAGCAAAATACGAATCGAGTTAATACATCGCACGTAACACAACAAAATGCATCAGAGATTTTATTATCAACCGCAATGATTAAAGTAAAAGCAAATGATGGGTCGTACAAAATCATGCGAGCCCTTATCAATCAAGGGTCGCAAATATCACTGATAATGGAACATGGGGCTCAACAGTTAGGATTAAAACGTCAGCAATGTAGAGGTGTTATCTTCGGCGTGGGAGAAAACGAAAGTAACTGTAAAGGGAAATTAAATATCACTATTGCATCATTATACAACGATTTCTCACTAAATCATGAATCATTTGATCAAAAATCTACCAAATTCATCATCACCTAACCAACATTGGTCTCATATTAATAACATCGAACTAGCGGACAATCAGTTTTATATTAGCCGTCCTGTCGATTTGCTATTAGGAGCTGAAGTCTATTCTGGTATCATGCAAGAAGGTATTATCAGGGGGAACAATCAGTACGAACCACTCGCGCAAAAAACGCAACTAGGGTGGTTACTATGTGGAAAAATTCAATCATTTCACTGTAACGTCGTTTTAACACAATTACAAGATATTCAATCATTTTGGGATATGGAAGATATATATAGATATAAGATAGTGATAAAACAGAATTATCATCAGAAGATCAAAAATGCATCAAATACTATCAGGAAACCACACGACGCAGGTCAGATGGGAGGTATGAAGTGAGAATACCGATGAAAGAGAACTTTGAACAAGACTTAGGAACATCAAAGTCTTTAGCAATTGCACAATTTAATAATTTAGAAAAAACACTTATCAAACGGCCGGAGTTAGGCAAACAATATAAAGACTTTATTAACGAATATATAGACTTAAATCATATGAAGATATCAAACAACAACCCATCAATACAATCTACCTACCTCACCATGCAGTGCTTCGTGTAGAATCAAGTACCACAAAAGTTCGTGTGGTATTCAACGCATCAGCTAAAACAACATCGGGAAAAAGCTTAAATGACTTAATGCTTAGAGGGCCGAACCTTCAATCAGATTTACAATCATTAATATTGAAATGGCGCCAATATCGATATGCCTACACTGCCGAAATCGAAAAAATGTACCGACAATTATTAGTAGACGAAAAAGACCAAAAGTTGCAAAAAATTGTATGGAGAGACTCGTCAAGTCATAAGTTAGCCGATTATCAATTAATGACCGTAACATACGGCACTAAAGCCGCACCGTTTCTCGCTATGATAACTTTGAAATGTTTGGCAGCCGATGAGAAACAAAATTATCCGGAAGCAGCAAAAATAGTAGAAGAGTCATTTTACATGGATGACCTTGTCCACGGGAGTCACGATATACGAGTAGTTCAAGGCCAGCAACAGATTACTCAATTAAATCAATTATTAAAATCAGGAGGATTCACTTTAAGAAAATGGGCATCAAATGAAGCTCAATTATTAAATAACCTAAGAGAAGATAAAAACTCAAACAGTGATTTCTATTACTTCAAATCCGAAACGTCATCGAAAACATTAGGCCTGCAATGGAAAACAAATGAAGACAATTTTTCGTTCCAATACAATATTAACTTTCAGTCCACTGCTAAAATCACCAAAAGAAAATTACTAGCCGAGATTTCAAAAATATTTGACCCGTTGGGTTGGATAGCTCCGGTAGTTACTAAATTAAAACTTTTATTCCAATCTGTTTGGCGCGAAAATTTAAAATGGGATGACGAATTTCCTAAGAAACTTCAAATGGAATGGTTAAAATTGAAAGAAGATATCCACAACATCAGCAACATCAAGATACCACGTTGGATTGGGACTTCACAGGGAGTCATTTTGGAAATCCATGGCTACTGCGATGCGTCTACAAAAGCTTACGCGGCAGTTTTATATGCAAGGATAAAAAAGGAGACAACATGTTCAGTGGTATTGATAGCCGCAAAAACTAAACTTGTTCCATATAATAAATCAGTATCACTACCTAGATTGGAATTGTGTGGAGCTGAACTACTTTCAAAATTAACAAAAAAGGTCATGGAATGCTTTGTGAACTATGAGATAAAATTATACGGATGGTGTGACTCGATGGTTGTGTAAGGATGGTTGCACGGAGATCAAAGTCGGTGGAAACCCTTTGTGGCCAATCGCGTTAAAAATATTAAAGAAGTTAATTATTGGAATTATGTAAAAACAAACGACAACCCGACTGACGCCGCTAGTCGCGGATTAACTTTTTCGCAACTTAAAAATCAATCATTATGGTGGAAGGGACCATCATACTTATCAGAGCCCTTAGAAATAAATTATCAACATATCAATTATTCTACAAATCACGAAGTTAAAAGATCATGTAACGCGATAATCAAACAAGAAAAATATGATATCATAAATCATTTGCTAGAAAAACATAACTCATTTACTAAAATAATTTTAATTGTTTCATGGATAATCAGAGCATTGACACCGCGTCGAGTGCAACGACCGTCATATATCACGTTGCGAGAAATCAACGCTGCAATTTTGCGAATTGTGAAACATGTACAGTTGAGCGAGTTTAGCGATGACATAAATAATTTAAAGAAAAATCTAATCTTGAGTTCGAACAGCAAATTGTTGAATTTACAGCCATTTCTAGATCAATCGGAGTTCTACGTGTCGGTGGTAGATTGAGAAACACTGATTTACCATATGAAACAAAACATCCTATAATCATACCGCATAGTCACCGATTAACACTTTTAATCATAGATCAAGCTCATCAGTTAACATATCACGGCGGAGTAAAATTAACATTATCAACATTAAGGAAGAAATTTTGGATTTTAGGAGGTATCAACGCCACGAAAAAACATCTTCGAAACTGTTTTACTTGCCGAAAGAATAAACCGGAACTAAATCCTCAAAGGATGGGTGACCTGCCAGAATTACGTTGCAACCCCGCTCCTCCTTTCTATCATACAGGGGTAGATTATACAGGATTTGTTGACGTTAAGTTTAATAAGGGTAGAGGTGCGAGGACGACAAAAGGCTATATTGCGGTGTTCGTCTGCATGGTCACCAAGGCCGTGCATTTAGAACTGGTCTCCAACCTAACTAGCGAAGCATTTCTAGCAGCTTTACGTCGGATGGCGGCAAGAAGAGGCACGCCCAGATATATTTACCGTGATAATGGGACGAATTTCATTAAAGCCAATCGAATGATGCAAGAACAATATGAACAATTAAAACAAATATTCCATGACAGCTTTTGGAAAGAAATCACAGAAATGAAAATTGAATGGCGCTTTAATGCCCCCGCCTGGCCCACCGCTGGAGGTTTGTGGGAGCGAGCAGTAGGTAGTTTAAAACACCATTTGAAAAGAGTGATCGGTTGTCAAAAACTGACATTCGAAGAATAGACCACCTTGCTGTCACAGTTGGAGGCTTGCCTGAACACACGCCCATTGTGTAGTTTAACAGAAAATATTGAGGATCTGGAGTGCCTAACACCAGCACATTTTCTTACGGGCAGAGCAGGAGGTAACGTCATAGAAACAGCTGAGGATGCTCGAACAAGATGGAATTTAGTAACAAAAATATTTAAAGATATCTGGAAACAGTGGAAAAGCGAATACCTCGTGCAACTATCAGCTAAAAGTAAGTGGTTAAAGCAAAGACAAAACTTTGCTATTGGCGACGTAGTTATCATTCATGAGGAAAACCTTCCAGCTGGGAAGTGGGCTATAGGTAAAGTAGTAGAAGTACACCCCGGAAACGATGGGTTAGTTAGAGTTGTCACACTGAAAACGAAAAATGGGTATTTAAAAAGACCGATTACAAAAATATAATTACTACCGCTATCAAATAAGAGCAATAACCTAGCCCAACCTAACCTATTTTGGGCTAATAATGATGCGGGACGTCAATTTAACCTAATCCAACCTTTTTTGGTTTTTGACCTTTTGTGACCTTTTCGTGACCCTAGAAATTTTTTCACTGTTTTTGCCGCCATTTTCTATGTCCGGGGATCAATAATTGCGAAAAAAAAATTTTTAAAATTTTTTCTGGATTTGAGGGATTAATGTTGAAAGTAAGTAATTAAAACCAACCTATTTTATTCTATAAATTCATCCAAATAAGTAGGTATCTATAATGTATATACTTAAAAGAACTTCATTAGGTAGGTACTTACCTTTCTTCATCAACAGGCAAACTAAATAATGACAGGTTTTAATTCCTTTTATTAGATTTACAATCATCAACTTCACAAAAATTTCCAGGCGCGGGCGGCATTGATTTATATTATTGAAACGAGATTTTAAATCACCTAATTACTATTTACAATAATCTCAGCCACACAAATGTCAATCAACATTTATATTAAACTTATTCACTATTTACAATACTTATTTAATAATAACTACAGAATACCTACAAATGATCGATGTTTTATGAATGACGCAACGTGCACAGCGAACGAACGAGCGCTTGCGACAGTCCACTGTCTTTTATACCGCCGGCGGTAGCCGCTCGGTAGGTATCTAACGCGCGCAAGTACATGGAGTGACGTAGGCCTGACTGAACCTTCTACTTTATTTTCATTGTAATTCCTACCCCATGAGAATCATGTGTGATCAAGATATCAAGACAGTAGAATTAGATAACTCTGGGATTATACGTCTAGAAAATAAATGTATAGCCAAGGGTAAGGATTTTACGTTTTATTCGAACATACCACAAACCAATACAGTAAATATAAGTCAACATATAATTAATAACTTTGAAATAGCTCCAATTAATAATTTTCTTGACCGTCAGCCTAGTGGTTCAGTGTTAAGTGAACGAAGCCAATCAATGGTGGACATTGCAACGTCTCCAATAATCACCAAGAGAGTTTACATTGACATTGACGACAGTCGAGTGTGAATTATTTTTTGAATTCATTTTGATAAGAAATCAATGTTATTTATTGAATGAATTCATTGAATTGTTTATATTTGTTACTTTCTTAAAATTTATAAGTTTTCCCTACATATGACACTGTTTTGAGTGGTTGTTAATTAAGTTAATGTTATTTTTGTTTGTTATCCTTTTTTCTTGTCCCGTCGGGAATATGTTCGGTGCAACGCACTCGAACACCTTTGTCAGCAACTTATTAGTTTTAGGTCAAGTCGCGTTGACGTGTATTTCATGAATCATGAATCAGACCGAAATCAATCACCAAACGCGACGCGCGTATCATTATCATTTTAATTACAATTTGTGGAAATCAATAGTATATTTTATCATCTTCGGACTCAGTGTTTTATTACATGATCAAACGAACTTACCTAAAGTGAAGTTCGATCTTGATTATCTTGTCTTCGTCGAAGAGATTTATTTTACCATGTAGTTGTCCTGGCAACACGAACATTATCCGCACGTATGTTTAGCGCTGTAGGAAAGAGAAAGGAACATAGTCCCTCTACTGCGGTGCAAGCCAAGCGCTAGCCGCTTCGATCATCATTAGTTTAGAGAAATATTATATTATATTGTTACATTACATTAAATATGACCTAATCTATTGTTATTAATACATGGGATGGGCGGGATCCTAAATCTCTTCGACGAAGACAAGATAATCAAGATCGAACTTCACTTTAGGTAAGTTCGTTTGATCATGTAATTATCTTGTCTTCGTCTTCCGAGATTTATCTTACTATGTAGATGTTCAGAGAACAATCAAGATAATTGGGGGGAAAATATATAATAATAAAAGGAAAGAAATACATTTTAATGTAGGTAATTGTTTTTATTTAAACAATACAAGATACATAACTCTTAATTATATTCTCAAGACAAATTAATCAAACTAGGACTAGGATCAACAATAGGCCGGTTATAAAAATTTGCGAATATCGCTGACTGATCAGACCAACCTGCACATTTTCTTATAGTGTCCACGCTCAGCCCTGCTCGCAAAGCTGCCGAAGTACTCGCATGCCGCGTGCTATGAGCACTAAATACTGAGGTGTCCATGCCGCTATCATCAAGCGTCTGCTTAATCCAGCGTGCAATGGTTTGACTAGACGCGGCTCTATTTGGTTTTTTATGTGTAATTAAAAGGTGCGTTACATTGGGCGGCCGCTTGTGAGCCGAGATGTTAATATACTACTCAAAAGAAAATAGGGGCCACTAAGTATTTTGATTGCTACGTGAAAAATATAGTAAACAGTAATGTATATTCATTAAAATAACATGTAACAAAGCTTTTGTTTTAACTTATGCTAATAACCATTTAATTGTGTAGTCAATTGTTTCACTTATTTCAATTAACATGAAATTAGTCCATTGTCAACAGCAAAAACTAAACAGAAACTCTTTGCAAAACAAAACAAAAACTGACACAAGCTGTTTTTTTTTAATGCTTTAGTAACGGGTGTGTCCTCCTCTCCTGTTTTCACACTCTTGGAGCCTTGAATGCATACTCTCGATTAAGTTTCTGATGTTTTCATCAGGTATTTCTTCCCACGCACGTGTCAGAGCATCCATAAGCTGTTGCTGGTTGTGAACCTCTTGCTCATGCTCCCTAACCCTTCGTTTTAATTGGTCCCACATATGCTCTATTGGATTTAAATCCGGACTATACGCTGGCCATGGTAGGACACGAATATGGGAGTCATCCAGTACAGTCTGAGTGGCCCGAGCTGTGTGTGGGCGGGCATTGTCATGCATTAACCAGAACCCTGGCCCCACTCTCTGTGAGAATGGAATCACATGAGGCCTGATGACTTCATCGATGTACCGTTGTGCAGTTACTGTGCCTTGATTTAAGAAAACCAGCTCAGTTTTGCCTTGTAAGCTAATCCCAGCCCAAACCATCACACTAAGACCTCCAAAGCGGTCAATTTCCTTGATGCAGACATCGGAAAATCTCTCACCCTGTCGTCTCCATACTCTAATCCGCCGATCATCACTACAAACACTTTACACTCATCTGTGAAGAGCACCATACCCCATTGATTCATGCTCCAATCTGAATGTTCGCGGCAAAAACTTAAACGATTTCCACGTTGAACCCTAGATAAAGGAATTCGTACTACTCGGCGTCTGGACCTTTGCTGGTCTTCATGCAGTCGATTACGTATCGTTTGGTCACTAACACGAGTCCCCGTTGTCAACCATAGGCGATTTTGTAACTTACGTGCCGTCACAGAGCGCTCTCGACGGGCACTCAATCGGATGTAGCGATCCTCTTGTGCCGTAGTCACTCGCACCCTGCCCGATCCAGGCCTTCTTGCAACACTGCCAGTCTCTTGGAACCGATCCCACACATTTTGGATGGCTCGGCGAGAGAAACCCAACGAAAAAGCTACAGACCGCTGTGAATGACCTTCAGCAATCAATGGAACGGCTCTGGTGGCAGTAATGGTATCCATATGCCTTCGTTGACGTGGCATTATTAACAAAAGATGTTAAAAGAAGCAAAAGATGGACAGAAATAATTTTTTAACAGAATAAAATTGTGATTCCATCTGAAAGGAATTTGACCTGAAACTCGTTTTTTTTATTTGCTTCAATTTCTGGCCAGCTGTAAGACTTAAACACCAGCATTAAAGAGGTTGGATACTGAAGGAGGCCGGACATCATTAATTAGTCACTTATTAATTAGTTTACATCTAAAAATTTACTCAAAAACAGAAATATGTAAGTGGCCCTTATTTTCATTTGAGTAGTATATAAGAAGCAAAAATAATTATATTTCTAGCTTCGCACCATTTCCATATTAGTTTAGTTATGTAATTTAAGTGGGGGTATTGTATTCCCCCCATGCGATTTACGTAAGAAATAGCAGTCGTGTTATCAACTCGCATTAAAATGTGGCATTTACTTTTGTTTTTGGCGAATGACATGAGGCCAAAATAAACCGCCAATAATTCCAAATAATTGATATGATTGGATTGTTCCGCCTTGGTCCATAAGCCCCCTGTGTGATGACCTTCACATGAGGCGCCCCAACCCGTAGTGGAGGCATCAGTAAAAATTTCAATGTCGTATTTGGTTTCGCGAATAGACTGAACTGCCGTCCTAATGTTATGTTTCCACCATCGCAGATCCTCATTCAAACTACTCGGAAGTATCATAAACCTATCATAATTGTTCCCATTGCGCAACAATGCTAAGTACTTGGCTCTTTCTAAGGATTTGGTATAAAGCCATGAATAGGGGATTGCCGGACAGGATGCGATGAGCGTCCCTAAGCATTTTGCAAGCTCACGAATACGAATGTTTTTACGATGTACCAAATGATCAAACATTTTATCTAACATTTGTGAAACATTATGCCTCTTTTCGATTGGCAGTTGCATGGTCATAGATTCGGAATCGAGAATGTAACCTAAAAAGTTACATGTTTTACTTGGTTCCAAAACACTTTTGTTATAATTTATAATAAAACCTAAGTCTGTGAGGCACTTTAATGTTTCATTTATATTATTCAAACAATCTGTGTATGATTTTCCCAGGCATAAAAAATCATCAAGATACCTTACTGATAAAAAACCTTTAGATCGTAAATATGAAACTATTGGTTGAATTAATTTTGTAAATATATAAGGCGCAGAGCAGAGACCAAATGGTAATGCAGTAAATTCGTATAATTCCTTGAAATGAAATCGCAAAAACTTCCTATCTTGTGATTCTATTGGCAATAAAAAATAGGCCTCCTTAAGGTCAATTTTTTTCCATAAAACAATTTTGTGACATAAGCCTAACTGCTGTCCTTGTGTCTTCCATTTTAAAATGATCGCATTTTACAATCGCATCGATCGCATTTTTATCCGTGCGGTGACGGAGAAAGAATACAATTCTTTCTCCCCTCCGGTGGGTGTCGTAAGAGGCGACGAACGGAATTTAGAGCTCCCATATGCTCCACTGCGTGGTAAGGCTTGCCCCGTCTGGTTAGTGACCACCGTACGCAAGGTGTAAAACCCGTCAAGTGACCGCTTGTCGGTCGCGTTTCGGGATCAGCCAGCGTATAACCAGAGCTCGAGTGGATGGTGCTGCGATGCATTTGGTCTGTAATGGCTTCCGTCTAACCAGATGCCTGGTGAAACAGGCCGCTGCACTTTGACTATTTGCATCGCGGTAGCATTTCCTCGATTCACGCCTCCCTCTTTTTCTCCACCATGACAGCGCCTAAAACAAAAACTGGTCCCACAGCGGTGCACACCCCCACCACAACCATACCGTTTGAGGTAGAGTTCGCTAACTTCCGCGGACTCCATGCAAACCTCAATGCTGTCCACCACCATCTTGAGACGGCACGGCTAGCAATGTTGTTTTTGACGGAGACTCAAATAATCTGTCCAGCTGACACCACCTACCTGCACTATCCCGGCTTTGTGCTTGAAGAATCCTTTAAAGCCAAAGCCGGAGTTTGCTTGTTTGTTCGGACAGACGTTTGCTGTCGCCGTCTGCGCTGTCTGGAGGACCCTTCCTTTTCCCTCCTTGTGGTACACGTCGACTTAGGCTCCCATAGCCGTGTCTACGTCTGCGTCTACCGATCACATAATGGCGACATGGAGACAACTCGACTTATAGAACACCTTAGTCGGGTGGCAGATGAAGCGCAGGAGCGGTTTCCTTCGGCGGAATTGGTGTTTTTGGGGGACTTCAATGCTCACCACGAGTTGTGGTTAAGTTCCTCCAAAACTGACCATGCTGGTAGAACTGCCCACGCATTCGCTCTCACGCACGACCTGACTCAACTGGTGAACCAGCCCACCAGGATCCCAGATATAGTCGGTCAAGCGCCCTCTTTGCTGGACCTTCTGCTGACGAGTCGCCCAGCTGGTTACCGAGTGGAAGTTCGAGCTCCTTTAGGATCATCGGACCACTGCTTGGTATCCAGCAAAGTGCCTCTGGCCCCGCTACCGCCTTCAGCGGTATCGAAACGCCAAATTTGGCACTACTCGTCGGCAGATTGGGATGGTATGCGAGACTATTTCGCATCCGTTCCTGCTTCAGTGGGAAGGACCCGACAGCCAGTGCGACTGCAGTTGCTGATGAGATAGTGTTAGGTATGGAATACTATATTCCGCACTCCTATCTCGTCAGCAAAGGCCGGCGCAACCGATGGTTCAACCGTGAGTGTGCCAACGCTGTCGATAACAGGCAGGCGGCATACCGCGCTTGGATCAGAGGTAAAGCTCTTGGGGATCCCGAAACTCGCTCGCTGAAAGCAGCCTACAATAATGCCACCAAGTCTTGCAAAAGAGCCTACATTAGAGCGGATGCCCAGCGCGTTGCACGGGTCGGCCAAGAACTACTGACGCATCCTACGGGCAGCCGTAGCTACTGGCGTCTGGCCAAAGCCGTGCAATCAAATTTCTGCCAACCCTCGCTGACACCACTGAGATGTCCTGACGGGACTTTAGCTCACAAGCCGCAATAGAAGGTCGATCTCCTGGCCAAACTCTTTGCAGCTAACTCCCGAATTGATGACTGCAATGCACAGCCACCTTCAATTCCTCACTGTGGCCACACAATGCCTAATTTTAAAATCAGGCAGTGTGATGTCCGTGCGGAGCTGCAGTCAATCGATGTCCGGAAAGCTAATGGCCCTGATGGCATTCCAGCAATAGTCCTGAAAATGTGTGCAGCGGAGTTGTCCCCCGTGTTAACGCGCCTTTACCGTCTCTCGCTCTCTTCTGGTTGTGTGCCGAGATCTTGGAGAGAAGCTAATGTGCAACCGGTCCCCCCTTGAGCTCTTAACGAGATCTCCAAGTTTATTGCCGAATAAGTACTCGTCTCTCTTTCGGTTTTTGAATGTGTCTACCAAAGATTTATCTATCAAACCCAAGATGAGGGATTTTCTGGTATCAGTTTCTAAAAAAATGTGAATCGCTCATAAGTTTTAGTGCATCGTTAAGCATGCATAAGGCCTCCGAAATGTCAGGATTATTTTTTAATAAAATTGTCATGGCACTGCATAGGGCTGCTATTGCTCTGCCATGCTGCTCCTGTTTGTAGTTTAGCCTTTTGTCCCTGTTCCGGGAGGATTCGTTGAGCATGGTACTAATTTCGGGGATAAGTGCCTTAAGGAGAGGTGTGTTTTTAGGAAAAAGGTATTTTTTCATCAACTCTTCCTTAATTTCTTTTTTTAAGCCGGTCGTAATTAATAATTGAACCCTTTTGGCTAAGTCACTTTGGACCTCGTTGCCCCATTCCGTGTCATCGGTTTCTAGATCACCGAGAACTTTCAACAGCTCAGTGTCAATATCGGGATCGGTAACTTCTACTTCCGACTCCGGTTCAATGACTGTTTCAGGAACCAAATTGTCCATCAATTCCGGCTCAACACCAGCGTCGGGCAACATACTACCGACTTCAGAGCATTCATGGAAGATTCCAGTTTCGAGGTGTTCTGAAAAAAGGCGTTAAAAAAGAAAAATTAGGCATTGCTCATTACCATAGAAAACGAGCGCAAAGAAAAAAAAAATATTTTGAGGGTACTTGAACATTTAAAATTATTACATTTGTATTAGATGAAAAAAAATATTCTCATGACGAATTTGTATCGTAATCGTGCCTTTAATTTATGTGAAATCTGTTTTCAGGGTACTTACATTTGCTACTGGTTAACATCTCGTGTTAACTCGGAACGCAAATTGCTGTTGGCTAGCATCTCGTGTTAGCTCGAAGCTTTTCTCAATAGCCATAGGTCAAGGTCACACCTTGACTCGAGGCAAAAAGTAAAATCATCGCACATTGCAATCACTTATATAAAGAAAAAACATTTACCTTCGATCTGCACACCTTCCTCTTCACTGGAATATATAATTCTCTTAGATTTTTTAATACGTTCCTCGTCCAATTTTTGTTCATATTTTTTCATCTTCCTAACCCACTTATCCTCCTTACTTTCATGTCTACGTTTCGGCATAATTGCAACAATTGAAAACTTCTATACTTTTTTTTATTTTTTATTTATTTTTATTTGTTTCTACGTGCGAACGCCGTGAGCACACGAACGATAATGATGATCGAAGCGGCTAGCGCTTGACGTGCACCGCAGTAGAGGGACTATGTTCCTTTCTCTTTCCTACAGCGCTAAACATACGTGCGGATAATGTTCGTGTTGCCAGGACAACTACATGGTAAAATAAATCTCGGACGTGTATTTCATGAATCATGAATCAGACCGAAATCAATCACCTAACGCTACGCGCGTATCATTATCATTTTAATTACAATTTGTGGAAATCAATAGTATATTTTATCATCTTCGGACTCAGTGTTTTATTTATATCATCTATCAATTATCACCGGCACTACACCGCACACATCGATAAAAATAACCAATATCGAAATTCGTATCTAAATCGATATTTTTTTATTTATTACCATCTCATCGCGATCTAACTAAATTCGCTAGAATTCAAAGCTGTAAAAGATTGAAAAAAAAACTTATTGTTTTGTTAATGTTCTAATAATTTTTAACGCAAATTTTTTGCGCAACTTTGTTGCGAACAAATTACATAAACACAAATGTTGAAAAAATTTCCACGAGCAGGATTTGAACCTGCACCCTTCTGACATACCGGGTCAGGTGCTCTTCCAATTGAGCTATCGTGGTTCTAACCAGCCCGCCGAAATTATTCAACACTTTTTACTTTGAAAGCCAAAGGCATTGAACATTGACATTGAATGGGCAACGTCAACAACTACCATCACTAACATCCGATCACAATATTTTTACAAATATTAAAGATCAGGTAAGTAAGCTATTTATAAATGTTCAAATAATTTTTAACGCAAATTTTGTTGCGAACAAATTACATAAACACAAACGTAGAAAAAATTTATTATTGTTTTGTTGTGCTGAATTCCGTTAATCTATTCTGTGGTAGTGAGGGCGTAACTGTCACTGTCAGTGCGTTGCTTCAATCAAATCGATGTCATGTGTGTATGTGTGCTGCGTATACGCAACGGCCATTTGGTACTTTGATCTAAAATAGTTATTTCTTTCTTTAAGAGTAAGAGTGTTGTGTGTGGTGTGTTTGCGAGATTGTCAATTGTTTTGTTTATTTTTTTTATTTGAATTCGTGCTTCTCGAATCGCGACTTTAAAAAAAGCAGGAGGTTCTCCTTTTTTTAAAGTCGGTTAAAAATTTGACTGATATATCGATATATCGAGATCGATATTGATACTTTTAAAAATATCGATGTATCGATATATTGATATTTTTAGGGACATCTCTAGCAGTGTGTGACAGCGACGCGCGAGTCCCACCCGGCACCTGCGCCCCCGCCCTGTCCTTTCTGTGTTTTACAATAGGACGCAGACGAGTAAGCGTCGTGCCCGCGCGCGCCCTTTCTTTTCTATATGTTTTGCGTCGCGACGCTTCTATACATTTTGTATGAAAGGGACGCGGAAGAGACATTTGTCCGCGCCTCGTCTGCGTCTTACGTCTTTTCTGTGTGTCCAGCGCCTTAGATTTCGCGAGAACAAAATAGGAATAACTGGAGATATTATGAATAATGTTCTTGCGTGTGAAAATAAATCCTGATGACCAAAACGCTTTTCGGTTTTTATTTAGAGACAAATGTGACTCAGGTAGGTACTATTAAAAATAATATGATGACAACCCTTATATTTGGCACCAACTGTTCGCCGTTCGCGGCCCAGTACATTAAGAATAAAAATGCTGAGCGATTTAAAATTGTATGCCTCGCGCCACTGAAGCGATAATTAAATCTCATTATATGGATGACTACATAGACAGTGTTACGGATAAAAATACCGCTTCTACATTAGTTCAAGTTATATCTATAGCCAAATCAACCTACACAAGAAACTGGACGAGAACAGTGAAACAGTTTTCAAGCTCATTCCAAAAGAAACCTTAGGTGAGGCGGCATTTAAGTTCAAAGCCGGCCAACAGAACGAATACCAAGGCGAACGAACACTCGGGTTAAAATGGGAGCCACATAATGATTTATTAAAATTGGACATATAATTAAAAATCATTCCAGAGTGTTTAGCGAATGGGAAGCAGAGACCAACAAAAAGATAAATCTTAAAGATAACTATGTCTATTTTCGATATCTTTGGATTTCTCGCACCAGTCACAATAATCGGCAAAATTATTTTACAAGAATGCTGGCAAGTAGATATTGGTTGAGACGACAGTGTACCTAATGACCTATACATTATTATGGCAAAAATGGCTAAATCTACTCGCGTCATTACGTCACATAAGCTTACCGAGATATAATAACGCTGCCTGCATTGGTGAGAGCGAGATCGAACAAGCAACGAATTCTAATTCACCGGCAGCGGCGGCGACGGCAACGACCGATACTTTACCTGCGCACGTTATAGATACTTACTTGAATCTACAGCTACATAATATATTCTGCAACGCATCAACCAAAGCGGTGTGTGCGGTCGCCTATTGGAGATGGACTTACAATAACAAAGTGTTCGTAGCGTTCGTAGCGAGCAAATGCTGCGTAGCACCAGTGAAGACTACGACAGTGCCTCGCTTAGAGCTACAGGCGAGTCTGTTAGCTGCGCGCCTTGCCCATACAATTGTAAGCGAATATCGAAACAAACCACAGCAAAAAACCTGGAGTGATTCGACAACAGTACGCCATTGAATAAAAAACAAGTCCAGAAGTTACAAAACATTCGTAGCTCATAGATTGGGTGAAATACATCTATTTCTATACTCAAATGAATGGAGATATGTACCTACTAAGCTAAACATAGCGGACGTTGCAACGCGCGAAATTTATGAGGTTATTATATCCACACTGCAATCCGAATGGTTATACGGCCTCGCGTTCCTCCGTAGTCAAAAGAGTGAGTGACCTACAGATGTTGTGCAACAGCAAGTAAACAAAGCAAAATTGGAATGTATATTACTGGCAGTATCTAAAAGAGAAAATTGTATTGCATACCTGAACCTATGAGATTTTCGTATTGGCTAAAATTAACTCGTGCATTGTATACAGTTTTTAAAGTTCAAGTTGTAACAGTAAGTTACAGGTGGTTTATATAACAAAGTAGTGCAGACATGACACCCATTAGGGTATAGCAAAGCTTATAATGTTACAATGTTTTTACAAAACATTTAGAATTTTTATTATAAATTATATTTTAATATTATTATTATAGAATGTTATTATTACTATTATTGTAAATATTGTCAATAATTTTACTATGGCATGTTATAAGACAAATAAATGATTTCATTATTATATCCTTTATTTATTTTCTTTCTTAAAACTAGAATTTTACAAAATTTTAATATAAAAACAATAAAACATTATAAATACCTAATCATTATTATTATTAATTGAGTAATAAGTATTATTAGTGTGTGTTAATATATTATTATTATTATTAGTAAGTATATGTAATTATTATCTCCTTTATTTATTTTATTTCTTAAAACTAGATTTTTACAATATTTTAATATAAAAACACTAAAACATTATAAAAACCTAATATTAGAGTACCACCAGCAGCGGGGCAGCGCCCAAGTTATTATATCATCATCTCAGCCAAAAGACGTCCACTGCTGGACAAAGGCCAAAGCTATTATATATATTATTATTATTATTATAGATGTAGGAAAATTTGTGAATGAATGTGTAGCGGACTTATAATTTGCCATTGTAGAATTCAGATAAATTGTAATATGTTTTAATCAATAACAATTCTTTTAATTTTTTGTTAAATTTATTGGTATTCTGTTCGCCTCGTAGCTCATTTGGTAGAATTATTAAATATTTTTATTGCTGAGACATAAGGGCTCGAGCCATGCATTGCCATTCTACTGCCAGGTATGGCAAATTTATTTTTATTGTTTATTCTTGGTGTATATCTGCTTTTTTAATTATTTTTAAATAAATCTTGATTTTTCCGAACGAATTTACACATGTCTAGGATGTACATACAAGTAAGAGTCAAAATTCCTAGTTGGGCAAAGTGAGGTCTGCATGAGTCCATGTTGTCGATATTGACTAGAATACGTATGCACTTTTTTGTAAGATGAATACATCATGTATGTCCGTACTATTTCCCCATAATATGAGGCCGTATGTAAGCCATGCGTGTGCATACGCATAATAGGCTGCTAAAGCAGTTTTTTATCGGTACTTAGTTTGAGGTTATAAAGTGCATAAGTAAATCTAGAGAGTTTAGATTTTACTTTCTAAAATTCATAAGTAAAATAAAAAAAAATCACTTTCCGATGACTTGACGTTGATGGAAAGGACTGAGCTAATTTTGTTAAAGCAATCGCAACTAAAACTCTTTTCTTTTTCGATGCTGGATGATCATGGAAACCTAAGAGCTTGTGAGAGAATTAACGCTGTCGTTGATAGCACCTAAAACAACACAACCTATTATATTAGATGAGCGAGATTACATCACTAAATTGATTGAACGTGATTATCACATAAAGGCCGCTCATGGAAACCAAGAGATGGTAGTCAACGAGCTAAAGCAAAAATTTTGGATTATTAAATTACGACCTACCTTGCTAAGCCAACCAACCAAGACCAAGTGTAATTTGTGTCGGCTGAGAAAGTGCAAGCCAGAGGTACTCAGGATGAGAGATTTGCCTGAAGCCAGGATGGCACATCACCACCGCCCATTTACCTTCTGTGGGCTTGACCTTTTCGGGCCCATGGAGGTAACAATTGGTAGACGCCGTGAAAAGCGTTATGGGGTGCTCTTCACTTGTTTGACAGCCAGAGCCACACATGTTGAAATAGTGGCGTCACTTACCTCCGATTCGTTTATTATAGCTCTGCGACAAATGGCATCTCGACGTGGGTGGCTTCAACACTTGTTCTCGGACAATGGAACGAATTTGAGAGGTTCAGACACAGAGTTGAAGAAATCAATGGCACAATTGGACGATGATCAACTAAAAACCGAGACCGCAAAACTCCGCACTAACTCCCAATCACTTCTTAATTGGATCATCTTCTAATTTGCCACGTCTAGGAGAATTTGATGACTCGGATACCTACCTAAGAAAACAATAGCGCATATCGCAAAGACTTGCTGATATGTACTGGCACCGATGAATTCGGGTGGTACTGCCAGAGAGAGATGTTGCCAGGGAAAAAATGGCAAGACTCGAACAACCCTCGAAATAAAAGCCCACGGGGCGTAGTTGAGGCAATTTTAGCCGCGCAAGACGGGCGAGTTCGAATGGTCAGAGTTAGGACAAAGTCAGGGACAACCAGATCTGTCACACGCGTCATACGAGTTCCGATCGGTGATGAGTGTGCCTATATTTTAAATATTAATTGTGTGTAATGTACCAAAGAATGGCACGCGGGGTGTGAACCGCTGGGAGCGGGGGGAGTCTTCTCCCCGACCAGTGCTACGAGTATCAAAGCGAGCAATGGACGCGCACGCGCAGCTCCCAATATTCCATTATAGTGTACCCCTATTATGGGGTTGCGTGTGTGGTGTTAACTGCAAATAAAAAGTTCAGCTTACTTACGTAGCAGTGTTATGTCCAACACACACAAAGCACATATAATACAATAGTCAGAACAGAAGAAAATACAGAAGAAAGATAGCACAAAATAAGCGAAAGCACAAACCACGGCTCTACAGCGATAACACAAACTACTTAATGCGTAATTAAGCGTACAAACAAGGCAAGCGATAGCAGCGGGCGTGCGTCGAGGAACACGGGCTCCGCGCGGTGTAAGGGTTTCGACTGGGGAGCTCGGCCGCGGTCGCCGGCGCGGCGCCTTCGACGTATTGCGAAACCGGTCGGACGGCTTGCAATATTGTGCGTTTCTTAGCACCGTTACTAGCGGACAATTATTCGGATGTCATCCGAATAATTGTTCGGGTGATGATATTTTTAGAGAGATATATATATATGTATATATATATATATATATATATATATATATATATATATATATATATGTATGTATTAATATAAGATAAGCTAAAATAAGGTAAACATAATGTGAATATAATATAATATAAGTTACTTACGCATACCGTCGGTCGTTTCAAAAAAAAATAAAAAAATCTGTAATTCCGTGTTTTCTTTGGCCTGGACACCAGAATCAGCTACTATCGCCTACAATGATGATGGTGATGATAATGATGATGATGACGATGATGATGGTGAAGATGGTGATGGTGATGACACTGAACTTATGCAATTTAAAGCCTACTATGAAGTGGATATTAAAACGTATTAATGGTTTTAATTCCAGAGGGTATCAGACGTGCCGCATGTGCGACACCGGTCCTAGAACACTTTATCAATATGGTCTTCCTGATTAGAATGCATCCACCGGAAGACGATTGTGAATTTGCCTTGTTGCTAAACATAGAAGTGCTCGACATGATCGAGTCGCATATATTATTTTGCGCTTATGTTAGTGTACCCACAATGTTGCTGGGTTCACCGATTTATCTTTCGATTACCAATCGTCTGAAGAGAAAGAAGACTGTGGTAAGTAAGCTCTTTGTTGATATATTTTATTCTTAAAATATTTGACAACATCGTATGCGATGTATGCATGTCAATGTATGCATTGATCTGACTCCAAAGAGCTTGCTTAAGCTTGCTTGAGCTTGCTTAAGCTTGAATAATATTATGTCTGAAATAAATGAATTATTATTCCTTTGTTTATTTTTTAAAAACAAAATAAGTAAAACTTTTAAAAATATTAAAAAAATAGGGTTTTGCCGGCATCGGGACCAGGATCCAAGCTACCGGTGGTTAGGGCTCCAGAATGAGGAACCTCTTGACAATACGTGCCTTGTCAAGGAATACTGCCTTTTGCATCTGACCCTTGACCCAACCTTTCAGCGAGAGCCTCTCTAGGTGTTGATCGAGGCTCTTGGCTAAACGACCGTTTGCCGAAACGACTATAGGTACAATAATGGTTATATCCACATCCCACATGGCGGTAACCTCGTGAGCCAAGTCAAGTCCTTCTCGACTTACACAAGGTTGTCATCATGAGGTATATTGATATCAACCAGTATTGCCCGGCGCTGGGATCGGTCGACCACCGCGATATCAGGCTTATTGGCGACAATAGTCCTGTCCATAATGATTATTATTACTTAATGCACTTGTGTTAGGGAAATCAGAAACAAAGACGTTACCATAACTACCCAGTTCCAAGAAAATATAGAGAAATTTCGTTTTCCACATTGACCCGACCGGGAATTGAACCCGGGACCTCGGAGATGACCACCAAAAACCGGGGTGCGAGCCACTTGACTACGGAAGTCGTCTCAAGATTTCAGAGTTGTTTTTAAACCGCAATGGATTTAAGAGCACTTTACCTGGAGTTCGCAAAAACTTTGGTATTGTCATCTCCAAATGTTGGTATTAGTTGAAACACAACAATGCTGCAAACATTGCTGGGAGCTATACTCGGTGCCTATTGCTATTCGTGGCCCCGAGCCATCTGCGTATTAGGTATGCCAAGTAACTTGCCAAAAATCAAACCCGCGAGTAAGCAATGCAACGCATTTCTTTCGCAGTAAAAAAAGGACGAAGGAAGAAGAAGACTTAAGTTTCGCCATAATTAGTGCAAACCCAGTGAACCCTTAAATTTTTTTTGTATTACTTGGGTGCCGAAAAGATGTTATCGATTCTGAATTATATGGCAAATAACATTTTTGGGTTGGGGATTGCAGAAAAAAGTCGCTTTAGAAAAATAATTATTACAAACCAAACCGAATACAATAGTCACAAAAATGTACACTATAATATTGTGTATATTATGCACTTTCGCTAGGTATCGAATCGAGAAGTACCGGTCTCGATCTGAGACCAGTGGTCTAACCATTCTATTATATTAAGTAGGTATTGAGTAACCCGCGCCAGATCTTATAAATAACTGCTCAAATAATGATCACACTAGCATATGCAATTCGGTTGCACTGAGATTGCAACTTTATGATTGACTTTGAGTCTGCCTTTAAGGTCGCTTTCAGATAGGCGTTTTTATAGTTACGCGTGTAAAAACTCGTTTCAACAGACGCGCTTAGATGCTCTCTACAATACTTGCGCTTCAAAAAACCGTACGCGTGTGCGCTCGAACTGGTCCATCAGTCGGTAGCAATATTGCATGGCTCGCGCCTATACGCGCTTCCAAAAACAAGCTCATTATGCGCCGAAAAGTTCTAATTAAAACCGATAAATAATTAAGCCGAATTTCATATTTTATTTCCATGATTGATCACACATTTAACTATTTCAACAGCCTGCCAGTAATTTTCGAAGATACCGGGATTCAGAAAATAAGTTAGCTGAAGTTAAAATGGTGCAAGACGATGAGGAGTCACATAATTGTTGTGATATTATGATCCACCAAGCCATTCACACTATAGAATACGTTTTGAGCACGGTATCTCACACGGCCTCGTACCTTCGACTTTGGGCATTATCCCTGGCTCATACAGGTAAGTTGCAGTACTGTTAAATATGATAACACAGATAGTACCTCCGTGATTATGACGTATGCCGCCCTACGACCCGGTCAACCCGAAACGAAGTCCTTTATAGGTGCTTTATAGGTGCCCTCGAGTTATTTCGCTCACAAAGAAAACTAAATGTGTGGAATTCACTATGCCGAATGTGAAGCGGGTTAACACTATCACTATGAACGATGAAATAGTTGAAATAGTGAACTCGACAGTTTTCATGGGTATTACCTAGGATCACAAATTACAATGAGGTTCTCATATTGCTGCCTTGGCAGGAAGACTTAGCTCAGTTGCCTATGCGGTTAGAAAAATAAGGTCACTTACTGATGTAGAAACGGCAAGATTGGTTTACTTTAGTTACTTTCACAGCGTCATGTCTTATGGTATTTTATTGTGGGGCTCAGCGGCTGACATTGAAACCATTTTCGTGTTACAGAAAAGAGCCATTCGAGCTGTTTATAGCGTTATTTAAGCAGATTAATATTTTAATTGTATATTCACAGTATATTTATGAGAATATTGTTTATGTTTATAAAAACTTAGATAAACTCGAGAAAAAAAGTAATACCGATAATTTTAACACAAGAAATAAAAACAAACTTGCCGTTTCAAAACTTAGACTCAATAAGGTCGGTAATTCATTTGTTGGGAAATGTATAAAAATATATAATAAAGTGCCTTTCACTCTAACGGAATTGCCACTACACAAGTTTAAGACAGAAATAAAACAAGGTCTAATGAAAAAAGGTTACTATAAAATTGTTGTTTATTTTAATGATATAGAATGTGTGGTTATCTTAGTCTGCTCGCCTGCGCATGTTATTTCACATTGTATTAAGTAGTTACACTTTTGTATCCAAATCTTAGTTCAAAAGAGTAGCTGCTAAGTTTCTTGCTGGAGTCTGTGCTGAAATATCTGGAAATATAAATAGTGTCAATTACTCTCATTAATGCAAGTGTAGGGGGGCAGGCTTTATTAGGCAAATTAAAACTAAGTAAACTTGTAAAAATCCGTGTATATAAATAAAACTCGTGTACAACGTAAATGTAAAAAAAGGATGGTTGGGAAAACCCATAGACAAGACCAAAAAGAGTAGACAAAAATAGTGAAGCAGGCGCGCGACCAGTGCTGTGCCAGTCAATTGATTATGCTTGAACATGCCCCCGCGCGTTGAAGGCTTGTTCTTCAACCCCAATATCTTCAGGTAGTAACGGAACTATCTTGCTGAAACTACGCCGGACGATGCCATTCGCCGTTCTTATGTCAGCGACCCGTGATATACCATCACTGGAGCCAGGGTAAACAGCCACGATGCGTCCAAGCTTCCATTTTAGCGGTGGAAGGCCATCTTCCTTTAATAAAACAAGAGTGTCAACCTCCAAGGAGTAACGGCTAGATTTCCATTTGACTCGTTGTTGAAGCTCAGCTACATATTCCTTGCTCCATCGTGTCCAAAAATGCTGGCGAAGTTGTTCGATGCGCTGGAAGCGAGTTAGCCTGCTGACAGGACAATCGTCATAGTTCCGGGTTGGTAGAGCGGTGAGAGATCGCCCGATGAGGAAGTGACCGGTTGTGAGCGGCGTCAAGTCTGCGGGGTCCGACGACAACGGAGAGAGTGGCCGGGAATTGAGTATTGCCTCAATTTGCACTAGTGTAGTTGTAAGCTCCTCAAACGTAAGATTACAATGTCCCAACACTCTATTTAAATGAAATTTTGTTGACTTGACACCAGCCTCCCAAAGGCCTCCGAAATTAGGACTATAGGCCGGTATAAAATGAAAATCTATATTTTCCTGCGCCGCCTCCGAGGCTAGCGAGTTACAATTGACCTTTAAAAACTTACAAATATCATTATATGCACCCACAAATGAGGTACCGTTGTCGGAAAATATATGCGATGGTTTCCCTCTGCGTGAGATGAATCTACGTAACGCTAATAAGTAGTTATTTCTTGTTAAATCCCCCACTAACTCCAAATGCACCGCTTTGGTCGTAAAACATACGAAAATGGCAATGTAAGATTTGGTAAGCCTACAACCACGACCAGTGCGACTAGCGACGGCTACTGGACCTGCATAGTCTACGCCAACACTATCAAACGGGTATCCACCTGGTTGAAGGCGCTGCTGTGGCAAATTACCCATCAGAGGGTTATACACTTTACCCTTCATGCGATTGCAACGCACACATTGACGATAACACTTTTTCGCTAAATTACGACCACCTATAGGCCAATAAGTTTCTCTAATAGATGCTAATAAAAGTTGAGGTCCAGCATGCATTAACCTTTTGTGTTCATATTCAAAAAATAATTTACTTAAATGATGTGTGGACTGTATTAATATAGGATGTTTCTTTTCAAATGCAAAATTGAAATTATCTAATCGACCGCCAACGCGAATCAATTTATTTTTATCTAAATAAACGTAAAATTTTATTAGTGAGCTTTTTCTTGGTAAACCTTTATTTTTTATTAATAAATCATATTCTGGAAATGATTGAATTTGTGACTGTCTCAAAATAATGGTTAAAGCATTATCAAGTTCATCTGCACTAAGGTGTTGCACCTTACGATTGGTTCTCTGTTTTAAATTATGTATGAATCTTAGCGCATATGCTACAGTACGTTTAAGCTTAGACAGATTGGAAAATCTACTGAATTCTATGAATTCATACTGTTTCATATCAGTAATATGTAATGAAACTTCATTTCGAGTTTCTGGTAATTTTTCCACTGTACTTGGAGCTGCGGGCCAACACGATGGATCGCGTTTCAAGTACTTCGGACCGTGCCACCATACATCAAGCGACCTGAGAGAGCCTATACTGGTTCCACGTGAGATTAGATCCGCAGGGTTTTCGTCAGTTGGAACGTATCTCCAAGTATAACTACCGGTTTTATTTAAAATTTCCGCAACGCGGTTACGTACAAAAGGTTGTAGCTTAGAAGGCAACATTCTCAGCCAACCTAAGACAACCATTGAGTCTGTCCAAAAAATTATCTGATCGATTTGCACTCTTAGGGCAGCAACAGCCTTTTCGTACAGCGTGGCACCAATCACGGCACCGCACAGTTCCAGACGTGGGATTGTTGTGGGTTTAATCGGAGCGACTCGGCTTTTAGCAAGCAATAAATGGACTGAGACCTCACCTTCATCATCAATATTACGCACATATACACAGGCGCCATAAGCTCGCTCAGATGCATCTGTAAAAATGTGCAACTCCACTCGAGAAGGTGAATTGCAAAATACTCGTCGCGGAACGCACAGGCTATTTAAACTTGGCAGGCTTTCCACCAGCTCAGCCCAGGTTTTATATACGTCAGGAGGCAGCTCATCGTCCCATGACAGACGCTGTAGCCATAATTTCTGTAATAACATTTTCATTAGGATGACACAAGGTGACACGATCCCTAATGGATCAAATATTTGGGCAATAACCGAAAGTATTTCACGCTTTGTGTTTCCCTTGGCCACAGGAGAACTAATTGGAAAATAAAACTCGTCTGAAGAGGAGTGCCATCCAAGGCCTAGTGTCTTGCTCACACTCGTATCTCCAATGCTCACGTCGGGTGACAACCGATCGGTTTCAGGCAACAACCGAGGCTCATTGGACTTCCACTTTCTAAGGTTCATACAAGCCTTAGCTAACTCGGAAGTGGTTTGGTCCCTTATGTACATGACCTCATTTAAATCATTCCCTCCACTTAACAAATCATCCACATAAAAATTATGGATTATAATTTCACCTATCTTGGGGTCTTTGCACTCTAAGCCTATCTGTTTTAAGCAGCGCGTAGCGAGAAAAGGAGCACTGGCAGTACCATAACTGACCCGGTTTAATGTATAACATTTAAGCGAGGAATTAGGCACATTCTGATCTCGCCAAATAATATGTTGAAGCGGTCTATCGCTAGAATGTACTTCTATGCACCTATACATTTTCTCTATATCAGCTACGATCACGTATCTATGCTGCCTAAAGCGCAAAAGAATCGACAGTAGGTCATCTTGTACTGTAGGTCCAATCATTTGGAGTTGATTAAATGAAACTCCCGATGTAGTTGGACTACTAGCATTAAACACGACACGTAACTTTGTCGTTGTGCTACTGTCACGAAGGACGCCATGATGTGGTATGAAATAATGAGGATCTGCAGTGATCGGTACGCACTCCGACATGTGCCCTAAGGATTCATATTCCGACATAAAATCGTTGTACATTTTACTTAACGACTTATTAACTTTAAGTCTACGCTCTAATGACAGCATACAATGCTTCGCTCGCTGATAAGAATCACCTAACACATTTGGTGTTTGTTTTAATGGGATTCTAACACAGAACCGACCGTCTGCGAGGCGAGTTGTGTTCTTCACGAAATGCTCCTCACATTGCTTCTCTTCTGGAAAATAATGAGATGACTGAGGGCTGACTTCTTCGAGTTGCCAAAACCGCGTTAGTTGGGTTTGAATGTCATCATCAGAACAATGAGAAGTTGTGGAGTCAAATTGAGCAAAATTACATTTAATAGGAAAGTTAGATACGCGGCCTCTACTTACAGGACCGGAAACTTTCCAACCAAGTCTAGTTTCATAAAGTATTGGTTTTCCTTTACCTAAATTAATGTTTTGCAAACCTAATATGTCCCAAAACACATCAGCACCGATGATCATATCAACGGTGGCGGGAATATAAAACTGAGGATCCGCTAAACATATATCCGATGGAATATTTAAATTCCTTACGTCAATCTGACAGCCTGGTATGTTATCAGTGATCGACGGCAAAATGAAACAATCTAAATAAATTGAGTAACTGTCACACAATGACCTAATAGGCAAACGACACATTTTGCTTATGCTTGAAGTTTTATTATTTATGCAAACAATAACCCTATCGGCACGATCAACCGGTAAATTTAATTGCTTATGTAGTCGTTCGGTAAGCAAACATGAAGTACTACCGCTGTCCAAAAGAGCACGAGCAATAACCACACGATTGTCACTATCTCGCAGTTTTACTAATGCAGTCGATAATAAAACGTCAGCGTGCCCGTGTGCCGCGGAGATGCTCCCCGTGAGCGCAACGCTTGAACTCTTAGCGGCATCAGCACCTACCGAGTTTCGTAGGCGATCACTCGGCGCCGTAGCGCCGCGCGCGCTATCAGCTGCTTCGACGACAGTAGCAGGTAGGTACGTCGGCTGCTTGTTTGATGAACCTGGCTCGTTTACGTGAATTAGTGTATGATGCCTACGCTTGCATACCTTACAACCAGGACGCTTACACGAATTAGCAAAGTGTCCACTACGGAAACAATTAAAATATACTCTATAGCTTGGCAGTAAATTATATCGCGCTTCACTACTTAGTGCGAGGAACTTCGGGCAGTTATTTAAATAATGATCATCATTACAATTAGGGCAGGGCTTAAATACTGATGCATTCGAATGATTTCTGCTGCTACTCTGATATGACACCATGGCTTTTATTTTTGAGGTAGTAGTAACATTTGCTGCATTATTTTGAGACAACTCAATCGTTTCGATTAGATCTGCACGATTACGCATAAATTCAAGAAAGTTATCTAATATAATTGGTTTGTCTTTAGAAAGATTACCTTTGCATTGCTCCCACTCACGGTAAGTTTTAGAGTCTAACTTTGTGTGATAATATAAATTAAAAGAGTATCCCAATTATGAACAGGTTCTCCTAATGATTCTAAGCAACGCAAATTCTTATTTACCTGATCAATTATACGTTTTAAATTTATAGAGGATTCTTTTCGTATAGGTTCAATGTTAAATAAAGTTGCGACATGATTTTGTATCAACAAACGCTTGTTGTCAAACCTATCACACAACAGTTTCCAAGCAACATTGTAGTTTTTTGCTGAAAACTCAATGGATCTAATAACCAATGCAGCTGACCCATCCAATGACGCTCTTAAATAATGAAATTTGTTAATTTCATTAATTTGATCATTTTTATCAATTAAGCTGGAAAATGTGTCATGAAACTCCATCCAGGTCTCATACGAACCACTAAATTTTGGCAATTGAATAGTGGGCAATTTAACAAGTTTATGATTTGAAAGACTTGATTCACTTTCAAGTTTATTTTGAGTCTTACTGTAAGTATTTAACATATCCTGCGCCCTAGCAAGCTCATGATAATAATTGTTTTCAAAATCAATTCGTTCAGTTAACTGCAGATCATCATCACCCATGCACTCAATCTTCAACTGTACCTCATCGTATGAATTATATAAGGTTTCAATCTTACCGATTCGCAATTGTAACTCCCTGACTTCTAGACTACTAAGCGAAGATTCCTGTATAGTGGTTAAATACTTTGAGAATGCAGTGATCCGACCTTTAATGCTACCTCGTTTTTTGATCAAGTCCTTTTCATTGGTCATTTTAGGAGACTGGGGTCTACTAGGTATTCTTAATTCCTCTGTCATCCTGGAATTGACACAGTTACAAGCGTTTAATTATGCACTTAGGACTTTAACAAAGCACGTGAAACCTAATGATGAAATAACAATAAAATAGACTGAACTTTAAATTAACTTTACTTTATGTATTAATATTCTTCTATGTTAGCAATTGGACAATCTTTAGAGATGAATTTAATGACAATTAACACTATGTTCCAATTCAAATGACAATGAATGATAAAATATTAGCACCTACAACCAAATAATAACTTTACGATGAAACAATTTTTAGATATGTGTAATCTACAATGACAAATAAAATGAGTGTTTACTTTTAAGATAAATTAGTTGAAATTATGAGCTAGTTAAATCATTCGGCATAAATTAGCGAATAAAATAACAACAATAATATTTAACTAGCATTGGTAACCAAAATTTATCTAAGTACCTACACTGCAATTTTTTTTAACAATTCAATAAAGTAGGTAGGTGTTTTTCTATAACAAATAAATACAGAATAAATATTACTAACCTTTTAACAATAGTTTTATTATACCTAAAATACCTGATTAGAGTGTTGGGTTCACAAATTATCAATCACTGTTCTGCTTAGCAACTTAACTCGCGACCACTCTTTGATGACACGCGCAATCCCCAAAGCAACTCACTGCGCTCAAACTGTTCCGATTGTTGTCCAAACTGGATTCTTCATTGTTTAGTCAACTGAAAATATAATCCGGCGAAGATCTAGGACCATGTAGGGGGGCAGGCTTTATTAGGCAAATTAAAACTAAGTAAACTTGTAAAAATCCGTGTATATAAATAAAACTCGTGTACAACGTAAATGTAAAAAAAGGATGGTTGGGAAAACCCATAGACAAGACCAAAAAGAGTAGACAAAAATAGTGAAGCAGGCGCGCGACCAGTGCTGTGCCAGACAATTGATTATGCTTGAACAGCAAGTGACCATTAAAGTTTAAAATATTTAAGCATTATTTAGTTAAATATTGCTTTGTCAACGTCACACAAACGTCATTTTGAATTTGAGAAAACGAGACAAAACAATGATTAACTAAATAATGCTTAAATAGTTTTTATGAATAAGGGGGTAAGTCTTAGCTCTACTGTTCGGGTAAGCTTTATCAACAGCTATTGACGAATTAATCCTGCCGCTCCGAATAAAATACAGTTTAGACGCGTATTTTTTTGGGGGCGGCGAAAAACTTAGTGTTCCTCAGGCAGTTTGTTTAAAACACTGTCAGAGATTTTCTTGAGGGATTGGCATCTCCCAAGCAAATTCCCTTTTCCTACTATATTTTTCGACGGTTTCAGAACAATCCGAAGGCCAGGCTAGGACTTCGGCTCGGATTGACCGGGTCGTGGAGTAGGGAGTAGCGGCTAGGTGTCTGTTCCTGGTATACAGAGATACGGTAGTGTAGGGTAGAGAGTGTATATTGTGTCTATTGGGTATATTGGGCCTATGGGAGTGGACATGTTTAGTATATCATGTGAATTAGTCGTGGCATTTTGAGGATCGAGTGGGATGGTCTTATATACCATTACTACACAAGCCATACTTAGGACTTGGTTATAAAGGACTCGAGTTCCTGGTGTCCTCTTATGTCAAATTACTAACACTAGTCTATGACTATGGCTATAGCTGGTGATTCCATCAAGACTGGTGGTCCCACCGAGCAATAGGGCCACATGTCCCTAGTTTTCAGGATAGTAGGACCAGTTATAATATTATAACAGGCGACAAACGTTTGATTTCTCCTACTAATGCTATGAGTCAATCATGTTTTTTTTTATGTTGCAGAATTGTCTGAAATGTTATGGTCAATGGTTCTAGCGAAATTAGCTTTGCAAGACCACACTTACATTGGAGTAATAAAAGTGTTTTTTGTATTTCCAATATGGGCGTTTTTCACGATCGGCATACTCGTTGTGATGGAAGGATTGTCGGCGTTCCTGCATACTTTGCGACTGCATTGGTAAGAGCAAATCGTCGTATTGTATAATTGCGTAAAATGCATACTTCTTTATTTGGTGCAAGCGGTGAGTTACGCAGGGCTTTCTCTCTCGCAGTCCGACTGACTTCTATTAGTTTGAAACTAACTTAAAACCCAGTAACATTCAAGCTCTTGCGGAGTTGGGTCCTTGGGACAAAGCATAGCGGTCTGCAATGTGGGACATGCCAAGTCATGGGGTATTAAAGACGATGCCCGCATATTAACTTCTACAATATAAATAAATAGTTCTATAATTTTGATGGTAGTCTAGAATAATTATCCTACCGCGTCTTGTAAGACTTTATAAGGGTGTCCGAAATAGGATTCACTGATTGTTTCCACTGGCATTTTTTTTGTTAAAATATAGTGAATTCTCTTTTATTTATTTATTTTGTATATTAACAATACAATTTAACAAAGAAATTATAAATAAAAATTCACAGATTTCGCAGTTCCCGCAAGAATCGGAGCATTGAAAATGAATACAACAATTTACGAAAAAAAAAACAATTTATTTTAAATAACACAATTCGAACTTAAATGCACTTCTCGCCTGCATCCGCATCTTTTAACACCATTACCATGACGATCGGTCAATAATCAAAGAAGCTACATCACCTTTTATATACGGAAATACCCGTTTTACTACAATACTAAATCTACCTACAAATTATTAACTGATTTTTAGAATTTTTTCGCCATTTTGTAGCTAAACTAATACCCTAGCACCCTTTTTTTAATTTTTTCTTAAGTCGGTTTTTTTTTTAATATTTACAATTTAGTATACAAACACCCCCCAAAAAACCCGATTTTTTTTACATTTATCAAAATTCCAAAAAAGTTTCCGGCCGATTTTCAAAATTCAAACGCTCACACGTGTCTCGATAAATTCCTCAACTCTTGGTACTATTTTCATTTCTATTCTCTTAAAATCCTCGGAGCTATGGCTAAAAATACGTCACAGGCGATTTGCATCTGATAACCATTTTCAAACCTAAACAGTGCCCAAATGATTAATAATAGTATTCTTACATGGACAAATGTGATCCAAAAAATGAAATATAAAATGAAATCTCATTTTAGAATTCACTATATTTTACACGCGGAAAAGTAAGGGCGTTCGCTGCTTTAAGCGGGATCACAATATTAAATCTTCAAGTTGTGCTACTCGTGAGAAACTGTACGTTAATTTAAGTTATTGACAGTTTTTTTGACCCATGTTATGTTAAAAATTATGAGCTTATTGCCTTGACTTATCTCGCATGGAATTATGTATGTATTAAATGCTATTTATTTGCCGATGTCTTCGTTGGGAATCTGAATATTCTGAATTGGTGTACCATTTGTGTCGCTTTTTTGTGACTCATAATTACATGCAATATCGTCGCCACATCTTGTTCGCATTACTACTGAAGGGCGGCGGCAATCGCCCTGTGTAGAAAATTAAATACCCTCCTAGCATCTGTACCATCCGGTATGGAGTTCGATATAAGATAAAGAAGTATTTAATAAGGAGTCCTTATTTTAATTGTGCATTGCTCTGAACTGTAATGTTGTAATAGTCAATGTAAAATCATAGATTCTTCTGACTAATGCTAAAAGAAGGAGAATTCGCTATTGAAAAGAAGAAGAGAAGAATAAACTGCAAATTAGCTATTGTTGTCGATGTTGTGTCTCAAGGAAACTGAGTAAGCAGTCTAGTTTCCAAGACAAAAGTTTCTTTACTTTGGGCATTTGAACGAGAGCTGAATTCTAAACTTTTGTAAGGTTTTGTATGAATGGCCATCTCACTTCTTCGTTTCAATCCAAACTCCTCGGAAAATGTAGTAGGGAACGGAGACACGCTTGCGTGATGCCATCCCCTCTAGAAATCTTCTGAGGAGGTTCCGATCACACGGCTTGTGGAACCCTTTAAGTTTCTCTCCACCGTTACGCTGTGAAGGCCATAGGCTGCTAACAGCAATCTCTTAAAGAGAGGCAGAATAAAAACAACGCTAATCCTGGTAGCTGTTGATTACTATTCTTACGTGCATTATTACACAGTTTTAGCTTAGCTGGATAGTATGTTTTCAAGATAGAAGACTGCTTACAGGTATACTTCAAAGTTGTCTTATTTGTAAATATTATCGGTCCAGCTAACCCAAACGTGCGTGTTAAAGTTCTCTACTGTTACAAATGGTAGATTTATGTGCAGATAGAAAAGATGCCAGAGGGGACGGGGCCGCGGGGATTTTGTACACGGTTTGACGTATTGGACAATATAAATTTTCTTTGGCGTCCAGAATTCTTTGTTTTATTTTAGAATTATAAATAGAGAGGTGAATTCTTCTTGAGATTTTGTGATGTTTAAAATTGAAGCATGTAGGACACTTATCCTATTCGATACAATCGCAATTTCAGTTCGTTTTTAAATGATTGTAATCAAACTTGTAACACATTAATAAAGGTCATGTTAAAGTAGAAAGCTAATATTGCATGTGAAAAGTATGGGCTGATGTCAGTAGTCTGACGAACGTTATATTATACCGACGGACGGATTATATTATAATATTTTTTTTTGGAAAAAAGATGTTTGCAAGAGATATAAGAAAATGTGTACAATATTTTCCAATACTTTTCTAAGATTTGTCAAATACCCAATTATAAATGTCATTTCAACATCCCTGTCTTTTGTTTTTTCAATATAATCGAATCAATCTAGAAACGCAAGATAAATATCTCAAAACAAAACCAAAATGCTTAACTGAACTGAAAACCTAGTTCTAGCCGATGATAAATAGGATACACTTAAGTTTAACCACCGGTGTGCGGCTGCACCTAGTTCTAGCCGCTATGTTGAAGGCTAAACCTAGTTCTAACCGAAGATGAGTAGGAAATATTTAAAGCTTAACCGCATGTGACCGGCTGCACCTAGTTGTAGCCGGCTAAAACTAGGTGTAGCCGCACTTCGGCTATTAGCCGTAACATACCTACATAGATGCTGTTTAAAGGTGACTCTGGATTTTTTCCTAGCGAGGAAATTTCATCAAAAACATTGCTGCAAATGTAGTCTTTCATATATTTTTTTTGCGTTGTATGTTGTAAGTTTTTTATATCAACCATGCATAAGTGAACGCTTTTCACAGTTGTCAGCGCCTAGTGCTACACTGTTCGTGAGTGAGTGTTCTCCCCTGGCAATCTTAATATTTTTAGATTTATAAGATCAAATTATAAAAGTGAAATGTTTAAATTTGTTACTTTATTATTCTAGGTCCTATTCTATATCTAGGCATACCTTTTTATTACCCAACGTTTGTCTTTATTTTATTGAGTGCGTGTTCGTGAAGCCCTGTCAATGAAGCGCAAAATTGACGTTGTATTTATAAATTTTACAGGGTGGAGTTTATGAGCAAATTCTTTATTGGTGGTGGCTGGTTCTTTAAGCCATTTAGTTTTTCTGGCATTTTGGAAGCAGAGGACGACAAAGTAGAAGGCGTCTGCAAGAAGAAATTAAAAAAAATTGAAGATAAAGATGTTTAAATAGAAGACTATTTTTTGTAGAGAAAGATTTTGTAAAAATTTTAGAAATCACCTGTTTAAATACTTTTATTTGCTATTAAAAATATTTACCACTTCATGATTATTTAATTCTTTGTATACTTGCTCCAGTTGCTGCGACTGAGCGCCTCTCTGTGCATGTAATTCTACAATACGACGACAAGCAACGACAAGCAAGCAGTGGGATTTTTAAAGGGTCATTAGGCGCAGAATGCCCAATTCACAAAATGTTTAGCGGTCGTAAAATGTCCAGTTCGCAAAATGTCCAGTTCGCAGAATGTTCAGTTCGCAAAATATCCAGTTCGCAGAATATCCAATATTCATCATAACGTTGTCACCCCCATCAATCATTCATTAAATCAAGAGTTTGGTTTTAATGAGTAGTGAGTGCGAGTATTAAACCAAGGTACACATTTCTTAAACTTTCCTTTCATAGATGTTTTGTATGGGACCTAAGTTTTCACATACAGCTTGTTTTAATGACCATTTCCATATATTTAATGTGCTTTTGTTCCTGGTATTTTTGGCAAGTATGTTTCGCAGAATCTCTTACAATGGTTTTTCACGTTTCATCTATTGTATGGGTTGGTATCATAACGACTACAATGTGGAACGAATGAATCATCATAAGGTCCAGATCTCAGAAGGATATCATCATCTCTGAAGAAAGCCGAACGACTTTGTAGCAAAACGACTGGTTTTTTAACCGACCTCATCGTGAATATGTAGATCGTAAAATGCTGGTATAATCAGAGCTATTTTCTGCGTAGCATTTGCATGCATACATACATAAACTCACGCCTGTTGTCCCAAAAGGGGTAGGCAGAGCATATGAAACCTAAGTTTCACTGCCACTTTTAGTAATTGTGGGTTTTCAGAGATCAAAAAAGTAAAGTAAAATGTGTTGTGGGCAATGAGCTAGCAACCTGTCACTGCAATATCACATTTTTCCTGGTCTTTAAAAACCCACAAAAAACATTTATAGCATTTCAACATCAAAATAAAAAGTTTTGATTTCAAATGTAAACACTAAACTGTATACTCTTAGAGCATTAAACCAAATGGGGAGGCCATGCGCACTAATTTTTATGAAAAAAGTCTGTCATTTTCTGCGAGGGACGAGGTAACGCACACAAATACAGTTTCACACTGATACATTTTTCAATGACGTCTCGCTACGCACGCAAACGACAAAATTATTAAACACTAGCTAGCATAAACTAGACGCACACTAATAAATTCACACACAGGGATAACCTGTCCGTGCACGAGTCTGGCGGCAACTTTATGTAAACGTCGATAGTGCTTGACACTATCGATTGAATTTTGTCGATGCCAATAATAATGACATAACCCGAAAAGTTGCTAAGCTCAAGTGCCCCACATCGCTCGCAGGACTGATGGCCGCTGGGGTGGAACAGTCCTCGAGTGGTGACCGCGTACCGGAAAGCGCAGTGTCAGCAGGCCTCCAACAAGGTAGACCGACAATCTGGTAAAGGTCACGGGAAGCCGCTGGATGCGGGCTGCACAAAACCGGTCGTATTGGAGATCCTTGGGAGTGGCCTTTGTACAGCAGTGGACGCCTTTTGGCTGAGATGATGATGATGATGAATAATAATGTGATTTTTTTTTTGTTTAACTCAGGCTCTTCAGTATGGTTAATTAAGGTAGACACTTTGTTTTTCTTTATCGTTAAAATCGACAGTTATTAATTAGGATAAGTCAAAATCTGCAAAATATACCTATACTCGTATAATTTTATTCCATTCCAAGGAGAATTGTTTTTTTTTAAGAAAAGCTGCAATCTTATTCTTTCATTATGGAAAAATAATTTGCTATTATAATAATAATAATATAATAATATTAATAATTTATTATTATTTGACTCTCAAACAGGAGGAACCGAAAAACTGAACAACATATATAGTACTTTCATGGTTCCATAACACATATCAATTCTTTTTTGTAGGTAACGTAGGGTCTTAATTTTTCAGATTTCCAAATGCAATTATTCGAGAGATTTTTTCTATTTCTATATAATGTAAGAGTAACCCTTACCCTATAGTATTATTATTAATTTATATATTAGCACAATAAAACTCACATTCTTTTAAATGGTGCATTTCTCCCAATAACTTACAATCAACTATCCACTACGAACGCCCAAGCCAAAGTGCCCGTCATTTAGTGACTCGATCCGCCATGTTATTTTCCCTCCATTCGTTCCCGCCAACACTCAGTGTTGCCAGTGAAATAAAAACATTAATCTCGTTCGGAAACGAGTATCAAATGGGATATAAATTACTAAATTATTAATCAACCTAACACTCGTCCATCCTGACGAGGTGCATGTCCCCATGCACTAGTAAACCTAACACTTGGCCAATCGAGTCACTTTACAATATCATAATTATCTTATACTTACTCGTACAATAAATACAGTTCAATAAATAAAACTTACTTATTAATAATCTCTCCAATAATATTGACAAATATCCAATACATCGCATCTCCGAGTTTAATTAAACTATAGTTTTATTTATTAATATCACACAATAACTTAAATTTGTTTTTACTAATAACGCAAAATAACTCTAGTCGTCACTTTCATTGTATTTAAAAATAGTTAATTATTAATTAACAAAACATAATCAAAACATACTACGTTTCCGATAAATCAATATTACTTAATATAATACTGCAACAATACTCAATCATGGTTTGATTAAATGTTTTAATAAAAGAGTGCATCCACTGGAAAAGATATCCAAATCTTACAATCATAATTTATAGAAAACTTTCACAAATCTCAAATTTACCGATCAAAATAAATAATGATTTTCTAATAAACCAAACTATTATTAGTTAACAAAACTTAGTCAAAACATACTAAGTTTCTGATAAATCAATATTATAATACAGCATAAACGCTCAACCATTGTGGTTTGATCAAATGTTTTAATGAATAGGTGCATCAACTGGAAATGATATCCAAATCTTACAATCATAATTTATAGAAAACCGTCACAAATCTCGAATTTACCCATCAAAATAAGTAATGTTTTTCTAATTAACCAAACTATTATTAGTCAACAAAACTTAATCAAAATATTCTACGTTTCTGATAAATCAATTATATAATACTGCAACAATACTCAATCATTGTGGTTTAATTAAATGTTTTGATAAAAGAGTCCATCTACTGGAAAGATATCCAAATCTTACAACCATAATTATTAGAAAACTGTTACAGATCTCCAATTTATCCATCAAAATAAGTATTTTTTTTTTAATCAACCAAACTAAGTCAGACTAAGTAACTATTTTTAATAGTACTTTAAAAACAGAACACAACCACTTTCAAAACCCTTCCTTCTTGCAAGTGATCGCATAGGGTAACGATCTATGAACCCTCCCTTCTCATAGATAGTCTGAAACTTCTATTGATGTGAACCCTCCTTCTCATACATACATTTCATCATAATCGAATCAATATTCATATATGATCAATTATTATTATTCATATCTATTGTTGCTTATTTGTTGTTTATTAATTTGTTGTTTTTGCCTTTGTTAACTTAGTAATAATACTCTATAATTAATACTTTTGTTGTATAAAAAATATATTTAACACCCCAAATTGTTGCAATACCCAGGTATTTGTTGCATTGTTGCAATACAGGGTCATGTTAAGGGACTATTTATAGCATTGTAAGATCTGTACCATACCAGCATGATGCAATAAATAATTATGACTATGACCATGACTAAGACTGTAACTCCATTGCTACCGCTGTACCTAATGGTAGTCAAACATAACCAACATGTAATTTCCTTCTTAGCTATCACTACAGCAAACAAGAAAATGAGTCTTAGAGCATCAAATATTCATTCATATTAACATCATAAATAAATAAATAAATAAATGTTTCCCACACTCACACCAATTATCTAGCCCCAATAAGAGCTTCCTTAAGAAACTCGATAAAATGGTTAACTAGACAACGGATAAACATACTTAATATACTTAAATACATACTTATTATACATAGGAAACACCCAGACCCGAAACAATTTAGAAAAACAGGTATTTCTAAATTGACCCGACCGGGGATCGAACCCGGGACCTCAGAGATGGCGACACCATGAAAACCGGTGTGCAAGCCACTCGACCAAGGAGGTCGTCATCATTATCATTTATATATAAATTATCCACTTGAGTGAACTGTTGACGATAGTCTTCAATTAGAACGTACAAAATACTAAGTTAATAATCATTAAATTATTAATTATTACACAACAGTGCCATAAGGTTAATAATAATAATACACAACTCATCATAATAAATTGTTTGAAACAATAGTTTAACATAAACATGTAAAATATACCTAATGGTACTCTTACATAACCAAAATATGATTTTCTTCTTAGCTATCATTACAGCAAATAAGGAAATAAGTCTTAGAGTATCAAACATTTACACTTATTCATTTTAATCTTATCATCATTCATTATCATCATATCATTAACATTTTTATATAATTTATCTACTCAACGATAGTCTTCAATTAGATATTACAAAATACCAAGTTAATAATCATTAAATTATTAATTATTACACAACAGTGCCATAAAGTTAATATTAATAATAATATACAACTCATCATAATAAATTATTCGAAACAGTAGTTTAACATAAACATACATGTAAAATATAGTGCCCATTACCATAATTTAACAGTCGTAAATAGGAATAAATATAAACTAAACAGTAAAATAAAAATGACAATAAAAAGGCAGTTACTAAGAATAACAATCGACTCAACTAATAATCACATTCTGTGTCGCTTAAATTGAAATTATTATCTATATCATTATCAACATTCTCACTTAAATCGACTAAATTAACACAGGGCAACATCCTATCGGCATCAACGGTGGTCTGTGACGCTTATACTCAGTGTGTAGCAGCCACTCTGTAGCGTTCGTCACCTAACACTTCCACGACTCGATATGGCCCTGTGTAGAGGGCTATGAGCTTCTTGCTTTTGCCATAATTTGAAAAAGAAGTAAGAGTAAGTTTAGCTAGTTTTCCCTCATCGTATAGTCTAGCTAAACAACTAAAACTAAACTAAGTAGTTATTTAGCTTTTAAAGTTTTAAAAGTTTTCTCGAATCGTTACAGTTACAGACTTATCTGAATTTTCACGAGTCTCCAGCAGGGCCTTATTCAATGTAGGATCTATTTCCGAATGCATATTTTAATCAAACATAACCTCAGTTGGCGTCCTAACCAATGTTTTCTGGACAGTATTACACATTCCCCTTTGTACTCTACCTACTTTGTCGTCCTAACCCTTCATCAAAATTAAGGTTCTAAGCCGTCAAGAACTAAGAATGGTACGGTTACATCTTTTCGCTTGTCCATTCGACTTCGGACTTTAAAAGCGTAACGTATACCCTTATTAAACGCGTAAGATGTGAAGCACGTTTCGCGATCGCTAGTTATACGATCAGGATTACGAAAAGTATAAAATACATCTTCAAGCGCCCCGAGAACTGACAGAGTCTTAGTATTACGTACGTCTTAGTAACAGGCCTTATAAATATATATTTGGCAAACGCAACTATTATATCAAGATATGAATTTCTTCTTTTCGACCGCACCCAGGGGTTCAAGGTGGTCTGCGTGTGTGGTGTGAAACGGTACCTCCACCAAGCTATTACATGAAAATTCCCTTCATTTGTACTTGTCTTCTTAGTATACGTGCACTCAATGCAAGCCTGAACGTACCTTTTAACGGATCTGGACATTTTCGGGAACCAGTATGTCTTTCGAATACAGTTCAAGGTATTATCGATCCCAAAATGTCCGATCTCGTTATGGTTCATGAGACAAAGTTCCCACTTTGCACCCTTTGAAACCACCCAACGTAAGACCATTGTTCTGCGTCCATACATACACTCGCACACCTATAAAAACTACCATTACCATAGTTCCAACCATCAAGACGACACTGACCCATCAGTGCCTATACTAAGGTCAAGAATGTTACGGATCCGACAAAGTTCGAAGTCTCATAACTGCAAAGGGTGGAGCCAGTCCTGACTAAAGATCGACATTATGCTTGGATATAGTTTTGACTCAATAGCCTTGACTCTTGAGTGGTATTCCTATACAATGCGTTTACGTTCGCCATTTTGCCAGCGCGATGTTCAATAGAGCGTTGAAACTTCTGTAACAGAATGCCTCCGATACCAACTTTGCTGGCGTCAGTATGTAATTCTGTCACAGCATTTGAGACAATTGCCAGTAGCCGGTTATTAGCTAGCTTACTCTAAAGAGTGCGGAAAAACGTCTTCTTGAAAAAAAAGCAGTGTTTGTTTATGTTACTTGCTGATCGAGGTGCCTATATGAAGTTGATTGACATCTATGTCGTAGTATTCTCATTGAGGAACTTATATACCTGCTCACACTAACAACCTAACTTTTGAAGCTCTGCTAATTACACTTCCTGCATAAAGAATACAATTACTTGACAGTGGAGTAATGTACACAAAGTTGCCCACCGTTAATCTTATAAATACCCCCAAACAATATTAAATTGTTGGTTTGGTTTACCTACAACCTTCCCTTCTTTCTTTCATCTTGAAATCAAAATCAAAATCTAAAATCTTTCATCAGTCATATTTTCAAACTTTAATAGTTCAGTCTTTATAAACGACAATATGTAACTGTTCAGTATAAAACCAGTAATAAAATAGAATATTTACTTATTAAAGTGACCAAGACTTATGTAACGTAATGGAAACGTAATCTTTTGTTTTCTTCTTTTATCTTTTTGCAAATGTTATCTACACGAATTAAAAGCACTTTTCGTAAGTTTATTTGAATAAAAATGTTGACTTTGACTTTGACTTCGAATGAAAATCTAGAAGCTTATCGTTTACTACCTGACATGAAACCATCGCACACCCACCTTCGATATCTAATTTATTGAAACACCATCCATAGACTTGATTACATAATTACCAAACCCCTTTATGGGTATAGGACGATCACGACAGAATAAACCTAAAGAGGTTACGGCAGACCGAGAAAGTAAAGTCACCTTACAACAAAAATCTATAAAAGATTTCAAGGGATAATCGTTTTTACCTTAACTTCCCTAATAATCTCAAGAGTTCGACTCTTATGTCGAATTACAAAATGTTTTATGTGTAGGAGTAGTACAATTGTTAAACGCCTATAGTTTCGGATGGAACCATGCAACTATCAGCTTTGTGCCCAAACCTACGAACTACCTATTTTGCTCACTGAATTAAATGCTTTATTACTTTATTTATTTATTAGATGACCTGGTGAACTTCGTATCACCTACATATACTTGTGAAAAATATGGTCAAAACTTAATACAAAATTTTTATCTACATACAACCTTAGATCAATAACGCTATATAACCAACTGAAACTTTTACATTTTTTTTTTCTTATTTCTGAAACAGAAGTGTTTTGTATTCCAACAAAACAGACCAAGGAGATCTGACCTCATACTACAGCTATGACACAGAAATTTTTGAACGCTCCTATAAATATTTGACTACCAAGTGACATTTTCTCTTTTTGAAAGGACAAAAGACAGCAATTTTTCACAGCTAGGAACATTTTGTATTGGAAAATAAAATTATCGTTTTTAGTATTTTTCGTTACTCATTATTTATGTTTCTCACCTTTTAAACCTTCCCTGAACTTCCACAAATATTTCAAAATCAAAATTAGCCAAATCTGTCTAGCCATTCTCGAGTTTTAGCTACTCAAACGAACAGCAATTGATTTTTTTATATAAATATAGATAAAATAAAACATAGGGCTTTTAAGGTACGGGTGTCTTTTTTTTTTTTTTTTTAGTTAACGCACTTTAATGCCTGGTTATTATTGTTAGCCATCATGAACGAGCGTAAAATAGAATTATTTACAAAACGTTTAGATCTAGTTTGAAAATTACACCTATCAAATGGTACCGGAACCTCATTATTAGTCGTTAAGGAACTAACAACCGTTCAGGTTGGTTGGTTGTACAGGGTAACGCGTTAGCGCTAGACCGCATAGTTTCATCGTTCAACCTACGAGTACATGCCACACCGCACGCTTGCCATGGACGTCACACTGGTTCAATAAAGTCAATTTCTCATAGTAGGTGCCTAGTACGTTTCTACAGGTTCATTATACCTACTCCTTTTAACATATCCTTCAGGGATCGACCATAATTTTGCTCGAAAGGAAAAACGTTTAACAGTTTTTATTGCCATTCGGGCCAAGTGAACTATATCGAATTCCAACTTTCATACCAAGTAGCAAAATAAATAATAGTATTCTCATCCCAGCCATACACAGCGGCACACTCGTTCACTTTCCTAAGCCACAAGTCTTTACGTTGACTCTTTGAGGAAGAATCAAAATCTTGCAGTGTTTTTGAAATTCATGCTATTACTACTATGTGACTGAGTGGCCGGCACATATGCCTAGGACTGAGCCTTAGCCTCACGTAAGGAATTTATCATATAAAGAACATCCCTAGCGGTAAAAGTTGAACTATCTGACCGTTTAGATTGTAGCGCCAGGGCGTAATCCTCGATGTCTCGGTCCACACGTGCTCGTCGAACTGCCGGGCCGCGTGACCGACGGATGCTCTCCCTGTCTGCGCGGTCCTCTTCACGTGCACCATGTGAAGCTGCCACTCACGACGGCCGCCGCGTCCACGAGACTCGCATCCCGAAGTCACACGGCGAAGTAAACCACTGCCACGCCCCTGATGTCGCTCAGCACTCCGCAGTCTGCTACCCGCTTTTCATCGGGCGTCGTCAAACGGCGGCGTAGTGGAGTGATTCGTTCTCATGAGGCTTGATTCTGAAACTCAAAAACACAGGCTGTGTACTTTGTCCGAAAATTTCGCCATCTTGGGAGTAAAATAGTAACAACTACATATTACGTTAAACTCAATTATCTCGAAAACAGTGCGACGTAGCGCAAAAATAACGAAATTTTAGCCCCCCGGACACCCCCAGTCCATCTCCAACACTACCAATTGATACCCTTTAAACAACCTTTAAACAACCTTCAACTTGAGGGTGGAGAAAAACGCCCAGCATAAAATACAACAATATCAAAAACGGGACTTCATTGCTTAAGAATAACGTTATTTTCAACACTGGGACTTACTTTAACTAATACCAGACGTCCACAACGTTTAAAATATAAACCTACCCTCACCAATAAAAAAAAGGAAAACCTTTAAATCACTTTAAAGCTAACACTTTCATGTTATTTTAATATTATTTGATTAGTTTACTTATTGCTTTTGAAATTAAGTAGTAATCAAAGCTAGTAAGTAGGCTGGCATTATCCCACTTCTGAAATGTAAGAGTAACCCTTACCCTATAGTATTATTATTAATTTATATATTAGCACAATAAAACTCACATTCTTTTAAATGGTGTATTTTTCCCAATAACTTACAATCAACTATCCACTACGAACGCCCAAGCCAAAGTGCCCGTCATTTAGTGACTCGATCCGCCATGTTATTTTCCCTCCATTCGTTCCCGCCAACACTCAGTGTTGCCAGTGAAATAAAAACATTAATCTCGTTCGGAAACGAGTATCAAATGGGATATAAATTACTAAATTATTAATCAACCTAACAATAAGTTTCCAAATAAGGCTGAATTTAAAAGCAACAGATTAAAATTAGGTATGTACCGAACTCCAAATGATATCATACAAACGAACAGCGAAATATACCTAATGCTGTCAAGGTTTATAATACTGCCTTCTGAGGTTAAATCTTTGAATGATGCAAAGTTCTTTAATGCATTAAAGCTACTCAAGGTCTCCATATAATTAAAAAAAATTTTGGAATAAAAAACGTAATGTTTTAGTTTTAAGTAAATTCTATGGTGTAGGTGTTGTTATTTCTGTCAGAAATTAACTATTATTTTGGTGCTTATAATGTTGTAATTGTTTAATAGGTTTTTTATTTTGATTTTTTTATTTTTTTGTCATCAGTTAAGTGTTTGCGGATGTTACAATTTATAAGTAGTGATCTATTATTAATTAAATAAGCATTTATAGTAAAAATACAGTTGTAACTTTATAGAACGTGAAATATAAATTGTAATTCAATGTTGGCTCATTCAACTTTAAAAGTTACGCACAGTTGCAACTTGACGTTTTAGTGGCAACACTTTTTGATTAACAATACTTTTTCAGTTTTTTGCAAATTTAGTAGATTATTCAATAATATTAAGACAAAATAATAGTTAGAGATGAAAAGTAACGTTATCCTTTTGTACAATCGACGTTTCTGATCGCTTTTTACGTGAAAACAAGCTGCAGTTTGGCATTTTTTGCTTAGGTCTTATCGCGTGCACCGTGATTTGCAAATGACGCTAGAACACGCTCGAACTATTTTATATAACGGATATGATCGGTGGTCATATATTTTTGGCAGAGGGGAACGCCTGACAGTGGCGTCTCCGGTTGGTTTAATGTTCTAAGACTGTACTACTCGTATCTATTGTACTGGCCACTTGAAAGTTATAAATACATATCTATGAGTGACAGAATATTGTTGTTTCTTGTTTGTTCTTGTTTCTTGTTCTCTTCGAATTGTGAAGTTATAATTCTAGACTGAACTTTTTGCATCTTTCTATTCAGTGTTAACATATCTGCAGAACCCACATTATTACCAGCATTATCTTTTTATGTTTGCATCCAGCTTATTTCGTATTAATATAAACATTTCGTGATAGGTGTTTTCACATTTATCGGGCAACAAAGCAAACAAAATAGGCACGACGTCAGTCGAGTTTTCGCTGCTCCCTGTATCTACGCTTACTACTATTGGACATTCTGGCTGTTTAGGCGCCTAAACGCGCCTAACGCCTAATGCCTAATCCTAAATGCGCCTAAACGCGCAGAAAGTCCAATTCGAAAAATGTCCAGCGGGCGTAAAAATAATGTCCAATTGGCAGAATGTCCAGTTCGCAGAATGTCCAGTTCGCAGAATGTCCAGTTAGCAGAAAGTCCAGTTTGCAAAATGTCCAGTTCGCAGAATGTCCAATAGCGTTGTCACCTCCTGTCAATCACTAATTGAATCAAGAGTTGGGTTTTAATGAGTAGTCAAGTTATTCGTTAAAATCAGTTTTATTTTTGTCACATTTCTATTATTACAACATTTATAAATTATAAATTAAATCTATAAAAAATCGTTGTTGCGGTCCGGTGATTGATTTTGAACAATTGAATGAAAATTAGTTACATTTCAAAAAATCTAAATTTATAAATCAGTGTTATATATGTCCAGATCTCCAGCTCCAGTCAACATCGGTGAACTGCAAACCGCCTTAGTTGAGAAATGGCAGAGACTGCTTCAGGAGACTGGATAACATTATTCTCAGCATGCCTAGAAGAGTGGAAACTTTAATTAGGGCACGCGGAGGAAACACATGATATTAATTTGATTATTTTCCCTTAAAAAACATGTTTATAAACACTTTTTCAATTTTCCTTAATGCCTGCCTGAATAGTACATTTTTACAAAAGATTATTTTAGTTACAAAATGTGTATCACATGTGAGCTTATTTTAATTTAAAAAGGTATAATTTTAAACAAGTAAAGCAATATAAATATATGTTTTTCAAATAAAGCAATAATTTAAAAAAAACTGACCTTTTTTTGTGTTCCGCTAAATATGCCGGTGTGTGTAGTACGTGAAATATAAATTGTAATTCAATGTTGGCTTTTTCAACTTTAAAAGTTACGCAAAGTTGCAACTTGACGTTTTAGTGGCAATACTTTTTGATTGACAATATTTTTTCAGTTTTTTGCAAATTTAGTGCATTATTCAATAATATTAAGACAAAATGATAGTTACAGATGAAAAGTAACGTTATCCTTTTGTACAATCGACGTTTCTGATCGCTTTTTACGTGAAAACACGCTGCAATTTGCCATTTTTGCTCAGGTCTTATCGCGTGCGCCGTGATTTGCAAATGACGCAGGTACACGCTGGAACTAGTTTTATATAACGAATATGATCGGCGGTCATATTCTATGGCATATGGCAGAGGGGAACGCCTGACAGTGGCGTCTCCGGTTGGTTTAATGCTCTAAGCTTTTTGTACGCAACTTTCTCATTTATCGTTTTCTTTTTTTACCCATTTTGTGTTGTGTTTTTACTGATGCATGTAATAGCGAATCTTCTTGGTGTCTAAACCATAAATATTGTTTCAAAATGTCAACCTTAGATAATAAAAAATATTACAAAACTTATTGACTATCATTTTAAAGTTGACAGAAAGGAAACAAAGTTTTCTGCGAGTGTTATATTTATTATTGCTATAGATATTTTTAAGTGTTTATTAAACAGAATCCATTGTTAATTTTGTATGTCAGCAAACTGACTTTTACTGCAGTTATTTTAAAGGTGGGTAAAAAGCATTGTGCCTTTTTTAAGATTGCTATTTGTTTCTTTCACATCATCATCATCACATCACCAGCTAATTTTATGCCCCCACTGCTAGGGCACAAGCCTTACCTTTGGATGGATGGGGAGAACGGGCCATCACCACGCGGGCCCAGTGCGGATCGGAAGTGGTTAACGCTTTCTGAAACACGGAGAACTCGAATGAGAAATTTTTGTCACCCACCCGATGACCGGCCTTTGCAAAAGTAGCTTAACATAAGCAATCGCAGACCGGGCGCGTTAACTACTGCGCCATCGAGCTTTTCCTGTTTTTTTTTTAATTTCAAGATATTCATCTTTTTTCGCCGCGTGACTTCGTTGGGAATAGTCATATGAACTTCTTGATGACAATAATTAACAAAATTTCGAATTTGCGCCAGTGACGTTTTAATAAAAAAAATTAAAATGTAACCGGTTATTAAAACCGTTATAAAACGTTACCCCCAAAATAAAAGCACCCGGCCTCCTCAGCTTTTCAAAAATACTACTTTGACTTGGCGTGGCGTGGCGACTTAATTTCAAAATGCATCGAGTTTAACAGCATTCTTTTATCATATCAACCAGCCATCATACCTAAAATCTAAACAGCTGTTTAAGGCCTATCCCTACAAACTGGTCGACTAAATTACAAGGCCTACCATTTAACTGAGTCGACTCCTGATGTAGCTGCGCGTTTCACTACGGCAGACATTGCGTTATCAGTGATATAAAAAACGCAATGAACTAGAAACCGCTCGCCGCATCGCAGGACGCCCGTGTCCTTGGCTACGTCCCTATGACCTTGAAGCTAAATAATAATGACGTTGTAGCTAAGACTAGAGATGGAGACAGACCGGAGCATTTTGCCGCATCGTAACATGCGAGCTTTCGCATCGTGCTGACATATGCTGCAAATCAGACTATTATACACTGTCAAAATTCCTCATAGAACTTTGTGTAAATGACATATGGTTGATTCTAGACACGCAGTAGCGTGTCAAGCCAAGTTCAATCTAACAGAACTGGCGAACAGCACCGTGTGTAATATTACACGAACCATTTGGAGCCACTTTAACCCTATGATAACTCAAAAACTATTTCACATAAACATATCAAATTTGGCTCATATATTGAGACTTGCGAGATACACATGTGCTCTAAATTTTATAAACATACCTCAAACGGTTACTTAAATATTATTGTCCAAAAATCGTCATTTTTATCACTGGCTGATCTATAGATAGATCAAAATTCTAACCCAGTTCCAGATGACCTAGAAAGTTAAAATTTGGCATCGAGATAGGTAGTTGGGCGAATACAAAGGAATAAATCAGAAACTAGTGAATTTTTATCAATTTATTATATTTTTCAATTAATTTATTCTAATAGGAACACTTACTTATAGATGCCTGTAATGTAAGAATCAGCAATCAAAATTGATGACAGCTGATCTTTATGTGGATTTTAAGGTCTTCACGTGAACATATACGAGTATAACCCACACCACCCTTAATTTTTTTAAATCCATACATATCAGTTTTAGTACTTATAACTACTTATAACTAAGAGTATAAACGACTTTCGTATTTGTTATGTTATTATTAACTGGGATTTAGTATTAATTATTATCCCATCAAAACATAAATGTGAAATGAGAGCCAAATTCAATATTATGATATGGTTATGCCTTGGTTGTTGACTTCAAAACCACAAAACGACAAAAGAAGTGAGATCTAAATGGGTGCAAAGTTCAACGGTCAGTCTTGAAATTTATTTATAACAACAAAATATTTTATAACAACTTAAAATATTATTTCTTCTTATAACTTAGGATTTTATATTGAAGCCTAAGGTCTAACTTGGCTAGTTTTCATACAAACATCCAGTCAAATATTACTTGCTACTACGGAACACTTCATGGTTGAGTCCGACTCGCACTTGGCCACTTTTTGTCTCTTGTACACGTACTTTTTATTAGTATCTACTCTTTATTTTTATTTATTTAATCAGTACGGCTAATGCCAATTACACCAATTAACACAATTCAATAATAAAATGAAATTAATTATTAACGGGATTATTACCATGTTTTTTGTTGTGTTTGAGTATCCGATATTTCGGCACAGTTGCATGCGCCATGATCACGGATGTACTGAAGTTATTGCGGGTGGGTGATTATAAGCAGACAAAACGATCTACCCTCTTCCTTAGTCGTTTTTTGCGCTCGATACTCGTACTACTGTTTCCTAAGTCACTCGAACTTGTTCTCGACACACTACATTGACCGTATCAGATCGCGAAACGGCACTTTTGTTCTTTTTGCGGTCTTTACATAAGCTAATCACTGGATTCCAGATACGCGACAGTTTAAACCCATCTTCGCGATTGAAATTTTTGTATTTTGTAATTTCAATCGCTTCTAACTCTAACATCTTGATGTCAATGAAAGTCAAACTCCTGTCTTCTTCCATTTTGTAGGTGAACTTTATTTTATATGAAAGGAGTGACAGACAAGGTCTCAAATATATTCAATATGTACTCAATTAACACCATCTTCACTCCTTTTAGAAAAGTAGCTCAATGTCTACGGTCACCAAATGACAGCTTTCCCCTAGAAAAGCCCGGTGTGTATAAGATCGATTGCAGCTGCGTTAGCTCCTACATTGGCCAAACAAAACGTACAGTAGCCTGCCGGATAAAGGAGCATATCAAAGCTGTAAAGAATAACGATACACAAAAATCGGCCATTGCTGAACATTTGATCCAATCGGGTCCTAATCACTGGATTGAGTTTTATAACCCCCAGATTATTTCGACAGAACGCCACTACATACCTAGATTGGTTAGAGAAGCGATTGAAATTACAAAATACAAACATTTCAATCGCGAAGATGGGTTTAAAATGTCGCGTATCTGAATAAATCTTAATTGATCTGTTTTTGCTTTGTTTTTGTAATTGTCTTTTTGTTTTGTGAGAGGTTAATAAATGTTTTTCTTTCTTTCTTTCTTTCTTTCTATCTCACAGTACTTCAAGCATTCAGATAGAATCACCTTCCATTCATCCGCAAACACATCACAATCCGGGCTGGCGTCCAGAAGGGCATTGAGCGCAGTGAGGGTTCGCGGTATGGGGGAACAGTTCGACACATCGGGACAGCAAACAGCTTAAGTTGTCTGCTCCGGCGGTCTTTATTAATAACGAAAAATCGACACAGCTCTTCGTGAAGAATAAGAGCATCCACATCCAGCTCTTGCGAGCCACCTTACGAAGATCGTCGCTTCACCTAGTCTAAGGGCGTCCTACACTACGTTTGCCGATACGCGGTCACCACTCGAGAACTTGTTTACCCCAACGGTTGTCGGTTTTGCGGCTAATATGACTGGCCCACTGCCACTTCAGCTTGCTGTTCCGATGGGCTGTGTCGATTACTTTCGTTCTCTGTCGGATCACCTCATTTCGAAGTCGATCCTTCAGAGAAACTCCGAGCATATCCCTTTCCATAGCTCGCTGAGCGACTTTAAATTTGTCAACCAGCCCTACCGTGAGTGTCCACGTTTCGGCCGCTCCGTAGCAGAAGGTCTATCAAAGAAAATGCCGATGGTTGCAAAACAGCGACATGTAAATCAGTCTACATAGGGATAATGCCTTCATCGGCAAAACGACGTACTAGTAAAACGCCGACAATTTGAAATCGTCTACTATGTTAAGTACATTCATCATCACAATGATTTATATCTGCTACCTAAATACGAGGGCTGCACTAAAAGTATCGGGAATGGAATATTACCACTGTTCCTGTTATATTTAAATCTTTTTAATTGAAAAGTCCTTGGTTTTAAAAATCGAATACCATTTATTTATTTAAAAAAAGATTCTCGGTCTTGTCACAAAGTTTTGTCAAACTTGTTTAGTCGTTGAGAAAATGGAATTGACTCGAGAAAATTCAAGAGCGATGATTTATTATGACTTTCGAAGTGGTTTATCACAAAAACAGTGTGTTGACCGGATGATTTCTGCATTTGGTGATGAAGCCCCATCCAAAACCACAATTTATCGCTGGTTTGCTGAATTTCAACGTGGACGTGTCAAGCTCAGTGATGATCCCCGTCAAGGTCGTCCAAAAACTGCAGTCACCCAAGAAAACGTTGATGCTGTGCGTAAGCTGATTGAGGAAGATCGACATGTGACATACCGTGAAATTCAGGCAACTTTAGACATTGGCATGAGTCAAATACAAATAATCTTGCATGAACATTTAGGTGTAAAAAAGTTGTTTTCCCGATGGATACCGCATTCGCTCTGTGAAGAGCAAAAAGCGGCTCGCGTTACTTGGTGTGTCAGAACTCTCGAAAGATTCCACGCAGGATCCTCAAACGCTGTATACAACATCGTATCAGGTGACGAATCTTGGATATACGCGTACGAACCCGAAACAAAAAACCAGTCACGAGTTTGGGTGTTCGAAAATGAGTTAAAGCCAAATACCAAAAATATTAGAAAAATATTATCGTGATTCGAATCAGGACATTATTCCGAGTATTGAGTCGAAAAAAGATACTTTGTATAGAACTAGAAGAAATTTCTTGAAATTGCAAAAGACAGAGTTTTCATGCGTCGGTGAAGTTAAGATTCCTGAATTGCTTGCCACAAATTTTCTGGTTTGTGAAGAAGGCACAGAAAACGACAAGTTTTCTACTAAACTCTGCCAAACCACATTAAAAAAATGTACAAATAAGAATGCAGTCTACTTTGGTGATGGAACTTTTAAAGTTCCTGTACCGTTTTATCAGATGTATTCGATACATGTCGATATTGATAGTTGTTCCGAAACTACCAACGTAGTACCATTTTTGTATGCTCTGTTGCCTAATAAACAACAATCGACTTATGAAAGACTGTTTGATGTCGTTAAAAATTATTTTGGACTTGATATCAAAAATTTTAAGTGTGACTATGAGGTGGCACAGATGAATTCTTTCCGTACGGTATTTCCTGAAGCCAGATTGAGTGGTTGTTACTATCACTTTAGTAACGCCGTATGGCGAAAGTCACGTAAACTAAAAGTTAATGATTCCAAATGTGGTCGGGAAATAACAAGACTTCTAGCCAATTTACCATTATTGCCAGCAGCAAACATTAGTGAAGTATGGGCCCAGATCCGTGATGATGCGAAAAGCAAAAAAAGTAAGAATCTTAGGCAACTGATCAAATACTTTGACAAACAGTGGATTACAAAAAGAGAGGAAATCAGTTGTTTTCAGCAAAGACATCGTACTAATAATGCTTTGGAAGGATGGAACAGAAGATATAATGCCAGAGTAGGTCAAAAACGAGCTTTGCCTTTATTTATTCATGCTTTACGCAAAGAAGCTAAATGGCAAGAATTAAAAATTAGACGCGCCATATTTAATAGCCAAAAACGAAAGAAAAATGATATCATTTTTGACCAAAAATACAAAAGAGAAACTGAAAGACTATTGAATGAAGAGATCACACCGTTTGTGTTTTTACAACGGTTGACGCATATTAAAAGAATTATTTTTGGAGATTAAGTTCAAGTTTGGGACTAGCGCGAAGCGCGGCGGCGGCGGTAGGTCCGATTATAAGTAGAAAATATTTTTGTTTAGTTTAAGAATGCATTTATTTTTCTTTTATTAAAATTTAATTATGTAATGTATTTTTGTTATTGAAAGTACCTGATCATTTACATAGTAGACGATTTCGAATTGTCGGCGTTTTACTAGTACGTCGTTTTGCCGATGAAGGCATTATCCCTATGTAGACTGATTTACATGTCGCTGTTTTGCAACCATCGGCATTTTCTTTGATAGACCTTCTGCTACGGAGCGGTTTCGGCTCCGTATACTTATATGACCATACGCATACGACCTAATACGTATAAAGTCATTTTTGACATTTCACAACTGAAGGCCGCAGTTTTGTCATTTACGGAATTTGACAGTTTCGGAGTTTATCATTTTCGGAATTAGACATTTTCGGAATTTGTCATTTTCGGTTATTGTCTATTTTGGATTAGAGGTTTTAGGATGTTGTCGTTTTCGGAACTTGTCATTTTAAGAAGTTTTAAGTTTTAAGTTTAAGCTTGAGGGAAAAATCCCAAGATTCCCATGTGAACTTATATTTTAGTTTTATGATTAATTTACAACAAAGGTAAGAAATAAATAATTTTATTTGGCAGACCTACCATGGGCTCTATGATAAGAAGCGATCCGATGACCTTATGCAATATCTACATCCAGCCTGAAGCCGCGTTTGAGATCCTTTCACAACTCGGCGAAATGGGTTGCGTTCAATTCTTGGACGTGAGTAAAGACGCTTTTATTCTCTGTTTATTGCTAACAAATAAGCACTAGGCCTTCATCTCACCTTAAGTAATGATAAGGCCGAAGCTGGAAACGTACTTCACCCGGACTCCTCAACTATAGGAGCACTGGCTATCTTATCCCTAGCTGCCGGGACACTGCTGTATTGTTATGTTAATATTGATTGTATAGCGACATATGTTTAGATAGCTAACCAGGCGGACAATCAAGCCCTACCACCAACTAAACCGGGTAAATAATAATGCACCTCCCGCTGGGAATTGAGACCTCTGGATCAGAGACCGGAGGTTTCCACAACTGGAATACAAAGGTGGACTAAGAGTAAAGACTTTATTAAGTTCTAAAACTTTGACTTTGCTTTTTCTTTTACCAAAGAATGTATCGATTACCGCTGTAAACTTTATGTATTCATAAATTTTACTAAAGAATGTATTGGTAGAGTCGATACATTCTTTGGTAAAAGAAAAAGCAAAGTCAATTTTTTTTATAATTTTTTTTTAAGAAAAGTGCTTTTGAATCGTCCAAACATTTTTTACCTCTACCCATTTAGGACGTCTATTTTTATAGACTAGGTGGAGCGACGATTTTTGCAAGGTGGCTGGCAAGCCTTGGATGAGGCGTGCACTTGGAGAGGCCAATGTCCAGCAGTGGACGTGTGTAGGCTGATGATGACGATGATGATTTCTTTTAGTAGAATAGTGTTGCCAGTCTATATCCTTTAACACCGTCGCCAGCGAAAAGCTTAAAGGGTCTAAAGCCGTGTGTTTGGAACTCTGTCTGAAGGTTTTTAGAGGGAATCATCATCATCAGCTCATTTTATGTCCCCACTGCTGCCTTCCCTATGGATGGATAGGGAGAACGGGCCGTAAACCACCACGCGGGCCCAGTGCGGATTGGTGGTTGTTAACGACTGATAATGCAGCCAAGTTTTACGTGCCTTCCGAAGCACGGAGGAGCTCGAGATGATACATTTTTGATCACCCATCCGATGACCGGCCTTTGCGAAAGTTGCTTAACCTCGCAAACCGAGCGCGTTAATCACTGCGCCATCAAACTGCCAATCTACCAAACCACACGAACTAGAAATAGAGATTGAAGGAAATAGAAAACAGAGTCAGGCCATATAATATATAATACAGAGTTATTTTATGAACTGGCACAGTATGAATAAGTCCAAATCCAAAAGAGATACAGATAAACTGACTTAGGAACCATCAAGTCTTTTTGTGAAAACAATTTTACATAAATATGAATTAAATTGATCAAACATTTTCTAAATGCAGATCTACTCTGTTCCATGTTATGATCATTTTATTGTTTTGGAAGAAAAAATACGGAGCAGCAGAAGTAAATTTTGCCTGCTCTAGAAAATCAAAAAAGAAGTTTACAACCACATACTTTTTCTTTTGACAGTAGCAAATCTGTCTTAAAACGAATCTGTCTTAAACAGAATCTGTCCTAAACCGAATCTGACCCAAACAGAATCTGTCCTAAACCGAATCTGACCCAAACAGAATCTGTCCTAAACCGAATCTGACCCAAACAGAATCTGTCCTAAACCGAACAACTCGTTAAATTAAATGAAATGCTTTCTCATACAATTTGTACGTAAATGGACTCCATCTTGCTGTATGCAGGTACCTACGGGAACGTTTCAGAACAGCTCTAGTGGTAGTAGTAGCTTTTATGGTTTGGGACTTATCCTTCTCGTACCGTCCCAGTTTAAAAAAACACTTTGTATTTAGCCCCTATTTCTACCGTTACAGTTAAATGAAGAATTGCAGTTATTCCAAAGGAGTTACGTTACAGAGGTTTGTCGTTTCGCTGAAATGGAAAGAAAATTGCGATACTTTCAAACTGAAATGAAGAAGGAGATTCTGAAAATACCTTTCGTTAAGAACGAGCCCAGTGCTATGCACCCGAACGAAATGTTTGCTTTTGAGGTGGTTATATGAGATGGTAACTTACACGCTTGTTTAAGTACACTGAAGCTGTTATTTATTTATTTATTCATTTTAAACTTTTGCAACAAAATATTACATGGCGGACTTAATGCCTGAGGCATTTTCTACCAGTCAACCATAGGGTGGTGCAGAAATGACATGAGAGGTGCAAATTTTGAGAGACAACAAAAGTGGAAAACAGTACAACAAAAAGTTTCAAACTTATAATAATACATACATAAATCTTTATATATAAAAATCTTCTGTACCTACCTGTGTATGTTATTGAACTCCTTCTAAACGGCTGGACCGATTTGGATAAAAATTTAGGTTCGGATTCGGTAGGTGGCGCTGCTATAGGGGTCCATCATGGGATACGGGTGTTCTTAAGCGGACGAATGATTTGTTTGTTTTGTTGTCATGGAAACGTTAACTGTCAAACCGGTACGAAGTCCGCCGGTCAGCTAGTATTCTCTATATAACAAATACATAAAATACTTTTAAAAAATATTTATACAATGTCACCCGGGCGCAAGTGACTGCAATGACCGAAATATTTTGAATAAACATGAAAAATTATCGAGAAAAACCTTTAAACCCCTTTAAAGGTATTTTCTCGATTATTTCCCCCCCCCCCTCTATCTTTATTACTTTTTAAGTTATTGATTTATTTCTTTTTTGAGTAGAGTCCGAGACTTTATTTACATTTTGTACCACATCTCCGATGTTATTGGCTCGAATTCAGTTTTCTGCAATGTTTCTTAAAGCTTAAGAGTTACTTTATCACTTCAATTTTAAAAATGCTATCTAGACCAAAAAATCGGAGGTGGTGGTGAGTGACTTGAAGAGGAAGAACATGAAGACCTGCAGCCTTCACGATATGCAGGAGGTCTGTGTTAAAATCACCCATGATGACGTAATGCGCATAATCCGACCCAAAAGACTCAAGAACTAATTCCAGATCCATAAAGTAGTCCACAGCAGGAGGGCAATATACCACACCAAGGACAGTCTTAACCACAGAACACCAGAAAGAGGATAGAAGTATAATGCATACAATTTAGTACGGGAACCAGTGTCGCCTCTCGCACACAAATAAGCGTATATTTCATTGTCACCACTTATAAAGCTGATATGCGATTCGTCGCTCACTACAATAGGAAAACTTTTCAAAAAAGAACTAAGTAAAAAACTACACATTAAAATATAGGCTTTATTACATAAAAATAACGATTAGTTTACTTTACACGTCAATATTTAGCAATTACGTCTTGTGCAATATTTGCACAATGTTGCCAGAAAAATAAGAAATTGTGCATTTATATAATCAATGGAACGGTATTTTTATTTTAACATTAAGTTTCATAAAAGTTAGTTATTTGCTTTAAAATGTGTATAAAAAATGTAAATTTACCTATAAATGTGAAAACAAAAATGAATAAAAAATTACTTAATCGGTTTCAAATTCTTTAATTATTTCAATAATGAAATAATTGTGACTAAAGTGCGTTTAAAAAAAGATACCTCTTTTTCCTCCTATTGTACCAACATACCGGCAAAGGAACTCTTTAGTGAAACGCACTTTACATGCTTTTTCTACAAAAAGATCGTTTTTTTATGTAAGTAATTGACTTTTACCAATATTTTTCTATGTATTTGACACTGAAAATCCCAAAGTACAGACATATTCAAACTTATTATTGTAAAAAAAAATTAAAACTGTACAAACTGAGTTTAAAAGATCAAGAGTTTTTATTTTTTCAATTTTTGTTTAGGATGCAAAGTAACCCCATTTTAAATGGGTCTGTAATGAAATAGTAATGTATTGCAAACGTAATAATTATATCTGACATGGTTAAAAATAAGCGTAAGTGGCGAAATAACAGTTTTTCAAGGGTGGGTAGGGAATTAATATTTTATAGCACCGCCATTCAAATAGTGGAAAGTTAGTGATGAGATATATTATCGATAATGTTGATTGTATTGAAAGGGTGCGCTGACATCTAGTAAAGCAATTATTCTTCTGTAATAGCTGATTAATGCAATAATCATCTGAGAAATGTATTGAACAGATCGTGCTTAATTAGATGGGAATCCAATCCATCCGCCCCGTTGCGTCGATCCATTTTAATTTTTACTTGACTGCGTCAGAAAGAGGGTTATGTTTTTCGAGTGTATGTATGTATGTTTGTATGTATGTATGTTTCATAGGCACGCCCTACAGCCCAAACGGCATGCTGGATTTTACCATATGAAGTGTCGTTAGATTTGTTTTGACTGTGGAAGTGACATAAGTTATAAAAAAATTAAAAACGTTGGCCGGGTTAGTTATTAGTAGTCTTGACCCCAAAAATCTGTTAGCTCGACCACACGATCAAAATTATTTAAACGAACTACAACGTCTACGGAATTTAAAGAATGTGGCAAATTTTTCTATAGACGTAGATGTAGTGTAATGCAAAAGAGAAATTTTGTAATAATCATAACATACCGGTAAATTTATATTTTCTAGAGCGTGCAAATCCTCAGTACGCATCATAAACTTGTTTTTAAATCCTCAAAAACTCCCTGCATTTTGATTATTTTCTTTTTTAATCTACGATTTTGAGCCTGCATTTTTTTATCTGTAATATTTGTCGCTTTATTATACTGTCTTTGTTTGTAATTATAGTTTTAAGTCTCTTTTTTCGTAGTGGTGATGTATTCTAATTGACCGGGGAATATGAATCTGTTGACTGAAATAACATAGAACTCATTTAGAATTAGGTGTGATACTCGTATAATTAGCCAATTATTATGAAATAATAAAATATATACAAAATATATTATTAGATTAATGAATTGCAATGACTTAATAACAAAAATATCATGAATTTGTTAGCAAAAGAAATAAGATACTGTAGAGTATGTTGGCGTAATCTACTACAGAAAATAAATCAATAACATTTTTATTTATTATTATGAGTAGTTCCATACTCATGAGTATAACTGAGTGCGCAACATAATAATATGGTAACTTGCCAATGTTTGCCTTTTTAGTGTAGTTGGATTTAGAGTTGACGTCGATGGTAAATTAAACTAACTAACTAAAAACCAAAAAAACTAAACAATATTTTTTATGAAAATACAAACTTTAGAAGGTCCAGAATACAACTTAACAATTTCTTTAGTTGGTACTGCGTCAAACTTCAGATAACGTCTTCAAAGATTTTTTAATTTCGAAAACATCAGCTTAAAAATGTATTGAACAGATCGTGCTTAATTTGGTGGGAACCCAATCCATCCGCCCCGTCGCGTCGATCCATTTTAATGTTGTATTAATTTCCGAGGTAAAACTAAAAGTTATTACAGATAAGTATCTCTCTTATCATGTCTACAAACAATACTATTACCAGAAACCTGACTATCGATAAATGTAGGTACGATAACCCTGCACTGCACTATTTTTGCACAATTGCACAAAACAATGTACATTGCTTTCTGGAAACGACGTAATTTACATTGACTATGTTTTTAACCAGCAATGTATATTTTTATTGACATTGTTGATTTTTATTATATCCTTTATTGTACATTAAAATTACAGTCTAATTTATTATTTATTTATTTATTTTATTTATTTCAATTTTACTAATTAAACAATAAATACAAATTTACCGATAAAAAGAAATGATTCCATGTGTAACATTAGATGTTTTACTTTGCTTCCTGCAGGTCAAAATAGCACAAGAAGGTATATTTATGTAAATATTCCGCAAAATCACAGCTCGATAGTTCGCGAACGACTGAGAAGTGTCAAATCGTGAAACGGACTAGATATGAGTGTTCGCTCATATGAGGGCGCGGGTTCTGCCCACTTACGACTTCTAACCTCTTTTTGTGTTCTGTGGTCTTAACCCCTCTTACACAAATTTCGAGAAAAAGAATACAGCTGAATACAGCGGAAGCACAGAAAGTTGGGACAGAAGAAGCAAGAAATTTGAAGTGAAGTTCACTACGAATGTAAATGGTCACACGACCTCCTCCCACCTGAATAGAATGAAACCGGAAAAAGGATAGGTGGTAAAAAGAAAATGAGGTTTCAGCCAGCTGTTAGGTATAGGGATAAGGATAGGACGAGTTAAGTTTCCCCACAAGGCTACTACAAAAGAAGGAATGTCAAAGTTTTGAATCCTTTGTAAAGGGTTTAAAAAGCTAGAATATCAAGTTATATGTTGAACTTAAACGAGAGTAAAGTGAATAATGTCCCACTGCTGAGCAAAAGCCTCCATCATTGAAATCCAGGCACCACTACAGTTGATGGGTATTGGCTTACTCACCACGCTTGCCGAGTGTGGGTTGGTGATAACAAACCCGGGCTATGCATCGAAAAATCCGAAACACATGTTGCCCGACCTGGGAATTGAACCCTGGACCTTCGGATATCGGGCCGAGCGCTCTGCCACTAGTCCACCGAGGCGTTAAACGAGACTAGATTCGTCATAGAAACATAGAAACTGTCCATTCTTTTAAAGTTAAGTACAGGAAATACTTACTTGAGCTACAAAAAGGGCAACAACTTTAAACAGGCGGCTTTTATTTTATTTTTTTATTTTTTATTATTATTTGTATTTCTAAAGATGGTTTTTGTTTTATACATTTTATTCTTCATCTTAGTTTATGGCACAACCACAAACTTTTTTATCGTTAGGTATTTTATTATGTAATCACACACAGGTATAATTAAATATTTATTGTGTATGTATAATAATAATCACACACACACACACACACACACACACACACACACACACACGGGTTCCTCTGAAAATCAGCGTTGCAGTTTCTTGAAGCTGCAACTTATGCTGAGAGGAGTCCAGTTCGTCGTAGCATTTTAATTTTAACTTTATGTTTTTGTTTTATTGTTAGAACCTAAGCCTGCTACGCCGAATAAATCTTTTGAATTTGAATTTGAATTTGAATTCATATTTTTTCCATTTCCATTGTTTAAAAATAATCGCAGGTAAAACAGAAACAATAACTTTTACCTCTAAAAAAGCGTTGGTCACAAATCGCCATTTGCGCCCGCTGATAATATAAATCTCCATTTTGTTTCCAATTGCAGAGTCTGTTTGACAAATGGGAAGATGACATTAGTCAAATGACCAGCAACCAGGCTACCCTCGTGAAGAGCTATACGGAGCTGTTGGAAATGTCGTACGTCCTCGACTCTATGGGCCCATTTCTGGGCGACGACGACCTAACCAAAAAGGGGCAGCCAGAGATGGGTGTCTCGGAAGCTTCCCGTGAATCTACCCGGTATATAACTAAGTATATTCCCAAAACCGGTATTTACCCGGAAAAAAATTTAATAACGGTAGGTGGTACGATCGAGCAGCTTACCGGTCGACTCACTTTTCGGCGATATCCTCTTGCACACGATCTACGCGAAAATATTAAAAATGAAATGATCAATGCATCAATAAAAAAAAACATGCATTACGACGCGCGACGTGTAACTGATTGGTCAATATTGTTATGTGAACAAACCGTGTGTACTCACACGGTTTTTTTTAGGTGTAATTCATGTTGGGTAAAGTAAGATTATATTTAAAAATGAATATTTTAGGTTCATTACATTGGTACTCTCCACAACAAGGTATTGTCAATTAAGTTGAATATTTTCAATTAAATATTAACATTTCTTTACTGAAATAGTGTACGTAACGCGTATTATTCAATTTTGGGTGTACTTACAGGAATATATGAAAAACTTCTTCAATATACTATTTGTGTCAAATATCACATATTAATGACCAAAACATAAATACCTGAATAAATACCCGGGTGGGTAAATACCCGGGTAGAATCCCATCTTTAAACACAGCATAGTTAGAACGGCATTTGGTGTCAATGTATGTCCATATATCCCTAGGCGCTCAAAGGTCGCACTTTTAAAAATAATGGAAAAGTCTGTCAGCACACGTTTTCCCTCCTTCCTATGACATGGGGTCCTTAAAACGAGGCGTGAAGGCACCTTGTGGGCCAGCAGGGTGAGTGTGACCGATTTTGCGATGTTTCCATGCTTCCAGTCTTCGCGTCTGGACTCTATTTCCACTTAACATCAGGTGGAGACCCCGTGTGGTGCCGAGGATAAAGAATTGCCATCTCTTCCTGTGGGTGTCGTAAAAGTCGACTAAGGGACCATTCCAGAGGATGGGCAGCAGCATCTCTCTGAGGTTACCCTCAACCTACTGCGATCGCCAACCCGCCTGCTAAGCGTGGCGATTACGCCAAATACCCCCCATGATATGCACACCAGTAAACCGGTCGTTGTGGAGATCCTTGGGGGAAGCCTTTGTCCAGCAGCGGACGTCTTCTGGCTGAGATGATGATGATGATGATGATCAGGTGGAGTGAAGTCGTTGGCTGTACAAACTATAAAAAACATTTCGAATAGTTACGACAAGCATGGCAAAATTGACACAAGCAGTTAAGACGTGGAAGCATCATCATCTTCATCATCAGCTCATTTTATGTCCCCACTGCTGGGGCACGAGCCTTCCCTATATTCCCGCGGGCCCAGTGTGGATTGGTGGTTGTTAACGACTGCTAATGCAGCTGGGACCAACGGCTTTACATGCCTTCCGAAGCACGGAGGAGCTCCAGGATACATTTTTGGTCACCCATCCGATGACCGGACTTTGCAAAAGTTGCTTTACCTCAGCACTCGCAGACCGGGCGCGTTAACCACTGCGCCATCGAGCTCTTCTATAAAGCATATATTTCATTTATTTTGCCCTTTTTGGCAGCTTACTTAAGTTTATGCCCGACTGCTGTCTGTCATGACACAAAGGGTACCTACACAATCTATTCGAACGCCTCGGAGAATCAAGTAGAAGGTCCAGGCTGGGTGACGATGCATAAATACTCGGAAAAAGGTATACGAAACACAGTACAGGTTGGACGGCGTGCTCCTTAAAAGTCCAAGCTCCAATATTGTAAATAGATTTCGAAAACTAGTCCGTGCGCTGCTTATTCTTTTTGCGGCCAAAAATAATAGAAAATGTTGAAGTATGTTAGTGTAAGATCTGGTCAATAAGATTTTATGGTAAAAAAAATGTTTAAATAAGATCTTTCAGTTTTACTACAGAAAAGTAACTAATTGCTGTATGCTGTACCGATATAGAACCCGCTGTATGAGAAATATAATAACAGCATTGAAATGGTACAAAAAAAAAATCTGCGCCGTATTCACTATAAATGCTATCATAAAAGATTGTCATATGCCCTTTTTTTGAAAAAATACAAACTTCTTGGTCTAAAGTCAAGACACATCCAACTCGAAGTAACATTACTTCATGATTTATGTCGGTAACAATAAATATGATTGCATTGATATAGTGAATCGATTAAGTTACTCAGTGCCACTGGGGGTCCAAGCACGTTCATCACGCCCTAAATCATTATTTGCATTCGCTACACTTTGTGCAAACGCTGGCGTTCGATCTCCACTACATGCATGTAGTGCTGGTTCATACAAAAAACAGATAATTGACAGATTAATTACAATCACTGATGCCTAAAGGTGGCTGAGTGCAACCGCCTTATTTGCCTGTAATATAAGATGTAAAGTCCAACACACACACTACTTGCACTCATATATTTAAATCCATAATATACACTTACTCACACATACATATAGTATACACTTGCATATTCATTCATTTGTTACACACTTACATTGTATATTTAATTCACTTTTACATGACTCTGACTGGGTTTCACTGTCATTACTACTTTTTATGTTTCCGTATCCATCGTTGTTGAGTTTGCAATAACTAAAATTAGACAAAAGAATAATATTGTAAATCTGTATTGTAAACTTTTTTGTAATTCAATAAATAAATAAAATTAAATAATTTTTAACGAATTCCTATTACGTTAGCAAGTAAAATACCTGCATTGTTTAAATATATTGCGGTAAGAATAAAATAATTTAAAGGCCGGCAACGCGTCTGCGATTCCTCTGGTTTTGCGGGTGTCCATGGGCGGCGGTGATTGCTTTCCATCAGGTGACCCGCCTGCTCGTTTGCCTACTTATTTTATAAAAAAAAAAAAAATATTTAAATACCACTACTATTTTTGCAAAAGCAAGCTCTCCGCTGCCCCCGAGTTGCTAAAAGATGGCCACTTGGAAATCGTGACGGGGGTGGTGCGGCGCAGCAGATGCTACCCGTTCGAGATGATGCTGTGGAGGATCTCTAGAGGCAACATCTACTACCGGCAAGCCACGGACGATAAGATTGTGCAAGACCCGGCGACGGTAAGACTCTTTATCTCTCTCTCTCTTTCTCTTCTTCTTCTTTAATTGTTAGAAATTAACTAGATCGCAGGAATAAAATATTATATTTGTTCTCATCACAGTTGTTTTTTATTGAAGTAAGGATTAGACAGTTACATTGTTTAAATAAAAAAAATTGTCTAATTCCAAAGAGTACTTAAGTACATTCGATTATAAGAAGGTGCTATACCTACAACTTTAATATAGACTGACTGAAAGAAATGAGTACAGCAAATTATTTAATCTTAATTATTTTTATATATTTAATTATTTTATATGTTTATTTTATATTTAAATGTTTCTTATCCGTATTCTTGTTTCTTATTTTAATGTAAAGTTTATCGATATTTAGAAAAACTTGCTACATAAAAGTTATTTTATTTTATATCGCCGATTTAAAATGAGATAAACCCTTCATTTGTACGAAGCTACTTATTTCGAGAAAGTTTCAAACGTTCCCAAGTCGACATGCAATATAACAAATGATAATGTACCCTTTGTTTGCAGGGGCAAGATATTCGGAAGGTGGCGTTCCTAGCAATTTGCCAAGGTGAGGCACTAAGCAGCCGCACGCAAAAGGTTTGTTCTGGCTTTCGTGTCAATGTGTACCCATGCCCGAAAAATTACGACGAACGAATGGAGCTGGTCAGTAAAATTGAGACAAGAAGCGAAGATATGAAAAAGGTATTAGATTTGCCTTTTTTGACAGCTCAGTTAAATATATCGCACTTCCAATACAATGGAGGTTTGTTTTATTAAATAACAGTACAGTTTAATATCAAATATCAGTTTATTTTGAGTTATATCAGTATTGTATTGGCAGTGCGATAAGCCCTTGCCCTATCTGGTCAGTGACGTACAACGTGTGGAGATACGCGCCTCTTTTAGGTGCCTAGAGTAACGTTGTACTTTACAAGTTACAAGAAAAAAATCTTACTATTCATCCTCATCATTATCATTATCAGCCTATACTAGTCTACTATTATTTATTATAAATAACTAAATAACGAATATTAACCATTAAACAAAATACTTAAAACTAATACTTTAACCCCTACCGTGTGGTGCAGAGTTACAGAATTGCTCTTTCCGTGGGTGTTGTAAAAGCCAACTAAAAGTCCGCTCCAGATTATAGGCAGCAGCGTCTCTCTGAGATTACTCTCCATCTCTCTAATAACCAAAGGGTATTGAAGGTCATACAGGTTTATGCTCCATCTACGACACATCCTTACGATGAGGTGGAGGCTACGTAGTCTCATACGTATGAGGATATCTCTAGAGCTGTAGGTACACAAATTCCAATTTAAAAGATATTTATACTTCTGTTAATATTGATGTATTTTATTAGGTTTTGAGGAAAACCAGATATCACAAAGGCAAAGCTCTGCAAGTAATAGCGAAGCAGTGGTACCATTGGGCCATACAAGTAAAGAAGTCCAAAGCTATATATCATAATTTAAACCGGTTCAACTTTGATATAACAAAAAAGTGCCTTATAGGCCAGTGCTGGGTTCCCAATCGAGACCTGAAACGTGTCCAAGAAAGTTTGGAGAACATATCGGTAATCTACCACCACCTGTTTTTATTTGTAGGCCTACCACCATACGCTCTTTCTATAGAAATATTATCAACTTCTTATCTGTCCTTTGTTGTCATTACCATAATATTTTATCTTATTTCCTATTTCATAACTAGCTTGTAGTATCTTTCTCTGTTTCAAGTTTTGACAACGCAACGCCTCACGTTAAACAATCTTAAGGTCCGCCAAATGGTAAGCGGCCACCGCACCCGCTCGCGACTAGCAACAACATCATCGCTCATTGCTGACACTAAGGCCTTAGAAACGTAACATACGTAGGTCCGGTGTAGTTTTACTAGATTATATATTCTTAAGCCCAGAGCCAACGCAAGAACCAATATAAGAATTCTACCAATGACCAAAATTTACTGAGATTCCGACTGAATGGCGACAATGCGGATAGCCGCAGAAATAGGATTGTCGCCATCCAGTCAGATTTGTATTGCTGTGTTCTGGTTTAAAAGGTACATATTAAATCCAGTACAAATTCAGGGTAACAGCTAGCTATAATAGCATAAGCTTCAGAGTGGGCTGAAGCGAACGTTCATGCATTGTGTTGGCCGCTTTCCATCAAACGGCCATTGCTCGTTGGTCGACTCAGTATCGTTTATGAAAACAATGCAGGCGATTTTTGTATGTTTATAAAAGTTGATAATAGAATATTTCTGAACTTTAATTGTCAAAGTTAAATTTTAGAACAAAGTCGGCACAAATGTACCATCTTTCTTGTCGAAAACCTCAACGAGACTAGTCCCACCGACCTACCACCGCACCAATAAGTTCACTCACGGATTCCAAACGCTTATAGACGTTTACGGCGCGTCTAAGTACATGGAGCTGAATCCAGGTAACGTCTTGACAATCATATTTGTATTTAACTCAAAATTCTATTGTCAGTTTAGCCTTTTCCATTATCTCTATTCCAAATTAATTTATTAATTTCTCTATAAGTTATACGTTCTCCAACTGTTTAAAGGATTAAAAAATATATTGTAACGAGGTTAAACGCAAGCTAAGCATCAAAAAAATACAAAATACCTTTGCCTTGCCTGGAAAACGAACCCAGGACCGTTGGATATAGTACTATTCTGTCTTATAAAACTAGTAATAGACAAAAAATGGTTACAAAAGCCTCAAAGACGAATGAGGTTTCAAAAAAAATAAGTTGGTGTAACTTTTAATGCTAATAAAGAAGCTTAACAAACGTTGTATCAATTTTTCCAAAAACAGGACTTTACACAATTATTACGTTTCCATTCCTGTTCTCCATGATGTTCGCTGATCTGGGGCATGGGTTTATAGTGTTCTTAACTGCTGTGTGGATGTTGATAAACGAGAAAAAGTTCCTCGCAGAAAGATCGGAGAGTGAGATCTGGAATATCTTCTTTGGCGGTATGTCAATATTTTACAGCTTGTTTAACAAAACAGTATTGATACTAAATGCACAAGCACTTGCAAGATTAAATAAAATAGGGCTGACATCTTACCTATTATACGGCAATTTTAAATATGGGTTGTCATTTCAAATCATTATCTTTCTTGTTTATATTATATTATTTTTGGGTTATACTATATTCTTCCTTTGTTTTCAGGACGTTACGTTATATTAATGCTTGGATTGTTTTCTATGTTCGCCGGCTTCGTTTATAACGATATTTTCAGTAAATCGTTTAATTTTGGTTATTCCTGGCTTTCCCAAATCTCGACGTTGAATATCGGGAACAATGATATTCTTACTCAAGATTACTTATTTTTGCAGCTGAATAGTAGTGTGCCTTATCCTTGGGGCATTGATCCTATATGGCCGGTAATGATATTCGGTATTTTTTTTAATTTACCTAAAACTTTGGATATTGGGCCGAGGATTGTGCAACTCGGCCACCTAAGCGAATATAAAATGTAAAAAATCAAGTGAACTGAAGTGGACATTTGGCTTATAGGTGTTTTTTAAATCAATACCAGGCTATATATTTTTTACTTCTTGTAAGCGTTTGGCCCTTATCTTACCTGATGTTTAATGACGATAAGGCTAAAGGAGGACCGCACTTCACCCGGAATCCTCATAACCCCTATAAGTACACAGCCGCAGCGGGGCAGGGCGGGCCGCATCGCAGCGCAAAATGCTTCAAAGCACATTAATGACGGGCCGGGTCGCAGCGCATTGACGGATTTTGAAAACAGTATACTGCCATACGTCGCGTGCAACTGTACCTACGTTATGGATAGCTTTGACGAAGAACTTTCTTTTTACACGACTGCCATAAAAAGGAGTGTTATGTTTTCAGGATTCATGTATGTTATGTTTCTTTATTCCACCATAATTTCTAAACGCCTGAACCGATTTAGATATATGAGGTATCTTTACAATTCTTGCATCGTTCCGACTAATATAGGCTAGTAAAATTTTGGAAATTCAACCCTTATGTGTGTAAAATAGGGGATGAAATTTTGTATGACATATTTTATTAAAATTAAACTTATCACTAAAAGGTACAAAATAAAAATAAATAATTAAAAAACACGATTGCTATGACAAGAAAGGCAAAAAAAAGAACTAAAAGGCAAAAAACAAGATATGTATTTATTTGCCTGTTGTTAAAAGAAAAAGTTAATGTTGCTAAAGCACAATGTGCCGGGGCGCAGCGGGGCGGGGCGGGCCGCATTGCACGCAACTAAAATCCGCGGCGGAATATGCGGCCCGCTGCGCCCCGGCATAGTGTGCGCGAACCTTAATCGTAAAAAATACCTTTTAGGTATGTCAAGAGATCACGTAGTTCATACTATTTTTACTTCTACGGTTTTATTTAATTCAGAGATAAACTAGAAGCACTAGACAACGCATTACAAACTAATGGCTTAGTATTACCGCGACCGACAGAATATCTACGAATATTAAGTGGGCTAGAAAAACCGCTCAATCCGTGTCGCTGATGGTACACTGGTACAGAAAAGGTCCAGTTCAATCTGCTAGCTAAGTTGGTAAAGTTAGCACACGCACGCCATACACCGTCCACCAAGGGGCGGAGCGGAGCGGAAAAGAGCCGTTAAAATAAACGGGCTATTGGTTGATTTCCACGCATCTTTACTTCTCTCGGCTCTGCTCTGCTTCAATGGAGTCACCCTATAGTATATATTGCCACACTGCGCTAGTCCAATACGGGTTGTTGGAGTTAAAGATTGTAATCTTAATCGTAATATCGTTGGTTTCGGTTGTTATCGAACAACCTTAGAAACCAACCGCTTAACATGAATAACATGAATATGGAGACGGAGAGGAGCTCGAGACATTTTGGTCACCCATTCAAGGACCCGGCATTATGAAAGTTGCTTTCACTGACAATTATGTCATGCGCTCACGTCTTATGCATCATCATCATCATCATCAGCTTATTTTATGTCCCCACTGCTGTAGCACGAGCCTTCCCTATGGATGGATAGAGAGAAAGGACTATAAACCACCACGCGGGCCCAGTGTGGATTGGTGGTTGTTAACCACTGCTAATGCAGCTAGGACCAACGGCTTTACATACCTTCCAAAGCACGGAAGAGTTCGAGATGATACCTATATTTTTGGTTGGAAGTTTTTTTTTAATGTTCCACCAAACTGGTCTGTACACTAAAAAAGCTTAGCTATGTAGCATATTACATGATATTAACAAAATAGGTGCACGACATTCTCGAGGCGAACACTGCATGCAATTAAAAAATTGATTATAACAGTAAAAATTATATGTTAAAGACAAATTCATTAACTACATTAATAAAAGCACTATAAATTATTGAAATAAATTCCTAAAATATAAATTTCTTAAACAAATTAAATTTGAAGCATTAATAATGAAAATAATGAAATATAGAATATGTTTTAAATCAAAATTAAAATAATTAAAATAACATTTTTTTATATAATAATATCAAACATTTCTATTTAGAATAGTGTTAGTACTTTTTTTGAAATGTTTCTTGATAAACTCTGTTGCCTCTCCAAAAATATCCAGATCATTGCACAAAGAGTTGTAACAAGAGCACATGCGATAAAACGAAGAGTGCTGGGCTTGGTTGGTTCTACAGGTGGAGAGATTGAATGTTATCCTGTTATGGAGACGGCTAGACGATCGGGGCACGGCCAATTCAATTTTGTGTAGCAAAGAGGGACTGTCAATAGTGCCATTCAAGATTTTGTGTAGAAACACAATACCCGCCGCCCTTCTCCTAATTTCCAGCGCAGTTATACCGAAATGAACAAGTCGGGATGATTTTGACGAGTGTCTGCGTAATCCATAAGGGATTGCGCAGACACTCGTCAAATACTTGTTTAGTTACATAAACATGTATTTGACGAGTGTACGCAGACGAGTAATCGTCGTGCCCGCGCCCTGTCTTTTCTGTATGTTTTGCGTCGCGACGCTTCTATACATTCTGTATGAAAGGGACGCGGAAGGGACATTTGTCCACGCCCTGTCCGTATCTTACGTCTTTTCTGTGTGTCCAGCGCTTTAGGTTTCAGTCTCTAGTTTGACAAATCAATGATGTGACGAGTGTCTGCGTAATCAAGAGAGGTGGTAAGAAATCGACTCTGAACCCTTTCAAGTCTACGGATATGTACATGGTACGAAGGGCTCCAAATTGGGATGCAGTACTCCAGAAGTGTGCGGACGTAACAATTGAACAGGATCACTGATACCTCGAAATCCCAAAAAAGTAATGCCTGCCTAATTAATAAACCAGCTAAATGAGCTGCTTTCTTTACAATACCATCTATGTGGTCTATAAAGTTAAGCTTCGTGTCGACTGTGACACCGAGATCACGTATGCTTGAGACTGCGCTCAATAAACTATTGTTTATTTCATAGGCAGATGAAGTGGGAGACTTCTTCTTCTTCGTGAATTTGATATAATCATATTATGCGAGCATTAAGCGGTGACACTATATTCTATTATCGTTCACTGTCTATATTTAAAAAAACGTGTTTTGGCTTGAGTCCAGTGAATTACGCGCTGTTTGCATTGCTTGTATGCAGATCGCCAGAGAGCGCTGTTTTATAGTTGACAGCGCCTTAACTTGTAGAATCTGAATCCGAATGCGCAAGCCGCTGTACCAATCAATCTCCTCGCGTACTTTGCTTAGCTATTATTTGCTGTGATTTCGCTATCATTTGCTGTGATCACGGGCGCACTGTTTATGCAGACAAATAACATTGATTTAATTTACCATTACAGTTAACTACTAACAAGATTGTGCTTGAAAATTCAATAAAAATGAAACTATCCATCATCATTGGCATTACTCACATGCTGTTTGGCATTATATTAAGCGGCTTCAATTACGTGTAAGCATTCATTGTAAATTTCAGTAAACATAGTGTTAGTGGTAGTAATTTTAAAAAATGTTACGTACCCATAGATACGTTTTGGAAATTTTACCCAGATCTATTGTGTTTATCATACTGTTGTTATGTTAATTAAAGAGGATATAAATAATTAGAAATATATTATAACGAGAAGAAATATATTATAACGTCACGTACAATGGTCCACTTTAAGGACTAAGTGCGGAAACCATCACCATTAACATTAACAATATATTATAACGAGTGGAGAAAGCAGCATTTAATATATTATATAAGTTGTTAATATGGTGTATTAAGGCTGAGGCTGAGGTTTTTATTTACTATAATGAAGCTCTATGTACTTACAACTATAACTGTATTATAATTTATCATTAAAATAATGAGATTATATACAACAAAAATAAACATAACTCAACTGAACTTTAAAAAAGCAGAGAATTTGTGCCGTTTGTGATTTTCAGCGCTTACCGCAGCAGCCCCCACATGAAGAGAAGTGGCGCGAAAATGCGAGGGAGCCACGGTGTCAGCGCAGGTTGCATCCCACACCAACGGCCTGCCAAGCTTTCAGGGCCCAATGGTCATTCCGTCAGGTCTCTTGCCATCGCTGCGAGAGATACCAGCTGGCTCTAAGACAGCTGGTAAACCAACGGTGGCAAAAGCACTGCGGATAATCCTATTTAAAGATGAGTGGCGTAACATACGACCAGCACTATGAGCGCCATGGATGGTGGCCAAGGTCGCCAACAAACTCCCCACATACACAGCGGTGAGGGTGCATTAACCTGGCACCTAAACGAAGGCAGACCGCTATAGTGAGAGATGACCCGGCCAACAAGGTACCGACATTGGTTGCCTGGAGCCAGTAGCCTGACTCTCTCTCGGAAACGGCAGTGAGACGAGCAAGCTCGGCCGTGTCAGCCGATAAGGATATAAGCCCCTCCAGAACTTGCTTGCATAACGGCTCGACCTATTGCTTCTGCAATTGTGGAGGTAAAGGTAGATTAGAATTTTGACAGGTGGATAACCAAGCGTTACTCGCATCTGCCTTGCACGACAACTCTACGTAACCCAAAGATGGGTTGATAATCTTCCTGTAGAGATTGTTTGTGCTATGAGCAGATGACTAAAACGCTGGCAAACCCACGCTGGACAAATTTCTAATTCCAAGGCCTCCGAATCGTACAGGAAATGAAGCCTGTAGCCATATGCGGTCGTTCATTTGACAATTTAGAATTTAAACAAGAGTATTTTTAATTAAATTATCTAGGTTGGACAACAGAGCAAGAAAAAGCCAGAGTTGGGAGCATCGAAGAACATAAGTAAATTTTGGAACGAAAAGACAAAAACGTATTACAAATAAGGTCATGTGTGGATTAATTTAGAATAAACGGTCTGAAGTTAAATTGAATCTAGCAATCGCTCCGCTTATGAAAGCCGGGATGGCAGCATCGAGAAGCGGTGCGCCTAATAAAAATAACGAGTCATCGTTGAAAATTTTGATGTTGGGGGGCCAGGCGACTGAAGTCAGTAACTATTTGTGCACGGTCCGAGGTCACGGAATTCTAAATGTATAATTCGCATTTAGAAAAATTTAGCTCCAAACCTATAGTGCCAAACTGGTTAATCAAAGTTTGTAGGTCCTCGAGAACTAAACCAGAGTTTCCCCTTAAGTGCCGTCATCGAGATACCAGACATTAAGTTTGGATATTAGATTCCAAATTTTTTGGTGTAAGTATAGCTAAAGAAAAAATAGCAGGTCCTAGAGGGTCACTCTGCTGGCAACCAACGGCGGAATGTAAAAGATTGTTACGGTGAATCAAATTTGTTGGTTCACCGTAACATTGCCATAAAAATTTATAAATTATGGCAATTTTCTCTTTTACTTTCGCCAGCAGAGCCCCCTGTCCACAGTTTTGAAGGCATTCTTCACATCCACCTTCAACAGCACTTCACCACTTACAATCAGCAAGACGGTGCCAGCTGAGTGAACAGCATCATCACAGCCACCCTTCGAGCCAAACCTAAGCTGAACTGGCTGAAATTTGGAAGGAAGGTTAGAAAGGATGTGCTTGACACAAATTTCGGAAACAATGCGCCGATTGGTGCACCCTACGGCGATTGGCCTTATTCCGCCGTCTTTCTTGAGTATACCGGTGATGTTCTGTGGAACATTTCCGGCAAGCATGACATTACAAAAATGGGCAATTTTGGAGAGATTGACTCTGCTGGCGTCTCCAGAGGTACCATAAACCAAATCTTTGAAATGTTGCGGCGATAGACCATCGAGGCCACAAGCAGAGCCATTTTAAAAGAAAGAATGAATTTGTATACTTCGTCTTCGTTGGTCGAAGGCGAAACATCCGTAGACTCGTGTGGATCGGGAAGACGAAGTGTTGATGCAGGAGGTGGGTGTTTAGAGACTAGAGATGCCACTGTCTCTTGACAGTCAGGAATAATGATATTACTAGAAAAAATCAACTGGTTGGCACCTTTCAAATCACCTTCGTTGATTTTTTCTTTAACCTTGCCGTCATTGAATAAAGCGAGTTGTGATTTTTTGTAATTAATGGGTAAAGTATGGTTTGGTAAGGGGGTGGTGCAATTGTTTTTATTTTTTGGGTCAAAGATAAGCTATTATTTTCTTCTTTGCGTATGTGCAGGACGCGATAAGCAAAAGTTTAAAAAAATTCCCAATTCTGCGATCAATTTTCGTTGATGACATTACTAATGGTTGTTGCGAGTGATTGCGCTACGAAGGTACGAGCTTCTCTCGGAATGCGTTAACCAGAGGAATCGCAGATGCGTTGCCGGCTTTTAAGGAAGGAATAAGCTCGTTTCTTGAAGATCCCAAGGTCGTAACGGTCCGGAAATACCGCCGCCGAGAGCTGGTTCCACAACACTGTAGTTCAAGGCAATAAATTTCATGAAAAACGCACAGTAGTAGACCGCCATCCATCAAGCTGATGTGGATGGAATGACAGTCGATTGCGTGTAGTGCGGTGAAGGAAATCAGCGGCAGGGATCAAGCCGAACAATTCCTCAGAACACTCCTCATGATATATGCGGTACAATATACAGAGAGACGCAACATCTCTCCGAAGAGCCAGTGGATCGAGCCGACCTGAAATAACCATGTCGTCGACAATTCGAGCAGCTCTGCGTTGAATGCGGTCAAATAGAAGGAGTTGGTACTGGGGTGCTTCAGCCCAAAGATGGGAGCAGTATTCCATATGCGGCCTGACCTGTGCTTTGTACAGTTGTAAGCGGTGGGCCGGCATGAAATACTGACTCGCTCTATTAAGCACACCCAGCTTTTTTTAGGGTAATTTAGCTTTACCTTCTAAATTACCCCGAAACTGAACGTCACTCGAAATATCGACGCAAAGGATCTCAATAGTCGGGTTGGTATCAAGGAAAGCTCCCTCAAAGTTCAGAGGTACGACGAAGGGATGTTTTTTCGCGGTGAATGCGCAAATTTGCAAATTGGGACGGCATGGCAAACGATTTAAATTTTTACCAATGGACATTCGAACATACTTAAATATAAATAAGACATAAATTCCCATGCTTTAAAATGATCCCGCGGAATCGATGCCACGGGCTCCCGCGGCGGGATGCCGCGACATGCCGTGGCGAACTGCGGTACGCAAAAGCATGCTGAAGGATGCCGGCGCACGCCGTGACGTGTCGAAGGTAGTGTTGTAAAGAACTCGAGTCTTTTAGTCTTAATTCGATAGACTCGGCTCAATTATTTTGTTTTTGCAAGGTCTAGACAAAAATTACTGGATTTATAAATAAAGTATAATATACTGGGATTTATAAATAAATGAAGACGATTTGTTTTTTCAGCCTAGCTGTTTTAATTCATATTAACCTGATCCCTATCTAATATTTATTATTATAGACTAATCTCATTCAAACAAATTACTTACGATAATATATTTTTACAAGGCATACTTCGATGTGACGCGGCATGCCGGGGCATGCTGTGGCATGCCATGGCATGCCTCGGCGTCAAAATACTTTGCCATTCTTTGCCATGCCGTCCCGGTCTGCGTAGGCCTTTAGAGAGAAAAGCCCTGTGTCATACCCTGTTAAAGGCTTTCGCTACATCCAAGCTAACTGCCAGTCCCCTTTACTCTCGACTGCCTCCGCCCATATCGGTGAGTAAGGTACACTAAAAGATCACCAGCCGAACGACCGCGACGAAAACCATACTGACGATCACTTAGTGGCTGATTGCTCTTCCAGGTACCTTAAGAGCTGGCAGTTTATAATTGACTCCATTACTTTGGAGAGCAAAGAGGGGATGGCTATTAACCTGTAGTTGGACGGATCTGAGCGATCGCCTTTTTTGGAATTCGGGTGGACAAAGGCTGCCTTCCAAGAACTGGGGACAACGCCAGTAGTGTAAGAGAGCCTGAAAAGGCGCGTTACAACCGGAGCCAACTCAGGAGCACACGTCCAAAGCACAATAGGAGGAACTGCACCAGGCCCACTGAAACGCTGGAACTGGGGTGCCTAACAAGGCACCCCAGTTCCAGAAAAGAGTATGAAATAAAAGATAGAATCTGGTGTAACCAAATTTATTGCTCAGGGTGGGTTACGTCGGTCGCTGTAGTGCTCAGTATTGTCGCGCTATTTAAAAAAGGACTTAGCTTCGAGCGGGGTCTGGGACGCATGCGCAGTTCGGCGCCTAGGTCAGCCTAGAACCCAGGCGGTAGTCTGCGCCGGTGAGATCTGGATCCCGGTGGTCTGGATCCGCCGCAGGAAACTACCTCCGGAATGCACGCAGGTAGGATGTGCGCAGGTAGGAACCGCTGCCCGGTAGATGGAGAACGCCGCCCGGTAAATGAACGCTGCCTGGTAGAGGAACGCTGCCCGGTAGAGAAAAAGCGCTGCCCGGTAGATGAACGCTGCCCGGTAGAGGAAGAGCGCTGCCCGGTAGTGGAACGCTGCCCGGTAGAAGAAGAGCGCTGCCAGGTAGAGGTATGCTGAAAAATAGCAATACCAATAGCCTATGAACTTTACATATATGTATAATTAAACCTCTCTTGCCTCTGAAAAATTTTGGATAAGGACAGAGCTCACACCTCACGAATTGCCCATTGCCGGTATCTTGGGTGAATTTGTGGAATTTTGGGACATCTCAATAATAAATGCGTTAAAATTATAATACAACAAAAAATTACTATAAATAAAAATAAAAAACAACAATGACAGCTGCTGCTGCAGATGGCTTTCGGCGCGATGTCAACAGCACTGAAGATCTTTTCGCTCATTGGCTGCCTCAATGCGGGAAAACGCTTATTGGTGTAGGTAATGCGTTACAATGACTAGAATGACATGCGTGTTGTTAACATTTGAAGACAGGAATCTTGACAGTTCACAAAAATATAAACACAAAATAAAAGTGCTTCACTGACGCTTCAGCGGCGGCGTACACGGATGCCAACGATAGCGCAGGCGTGGCCACGAGGCGGGAATATAAAAAGCACTACAGCATGTTTAGTTAAGCGCCATAACTTTTATAAAATAATTATTTCGGAAAGTGTAAATAAATGTCACTATGTCAATCGATTGTCAAATATGATAAATTATTATTTACCTCCTTATTCATAAAAACTATTTAAGCATTATTTAGTTAAATATTGTTTTGTCAACGTCACACAAACGTCATTTTGAATCTGAGAAAAAGAGATAAAACGATGATTAACTAAATTATGCTTAAATAATTGTTTTATGAATAAGGGTAACCCCCTTATTCATAAAACAATTATTGAGTTGTTAATTATTATGTAAAGCAGAAAAACATATTTTTTTTGTTCGATATAATATTTTTTTCAACTTGCACTTTCTCTTCCAGATATTTCAAGCAGTACTACAAAATCATTCTGCAGTTAATACCGGAAATAGTGTTCTTAGTTTCCTTGTTCGTGTATCTGATATTCCTGATATATTTCAAATGGTTAGCGTACGGTGCAAAGAAAGGTACATAATGTTATAACTATTTAACGTTACTTTTGCTTCAAGTTTGACATAGATAACATGCACGGATCCCTGTGTAGTTGCTAAAATGGATATTACAAGCTTTGTAAGCGGCTTTTGTGTCACTACCTCCAGAATCATAACATACTCGTAGATTTAAATGTAGATACAGGAGTTACTGTGTTTTCAATATTACATAAACTTGGTTCACCCCATATTACTCATAGTTTTTGGTGTGTCATATTATTGAAATCTGAATTTGAATATTTTTTTTATATTAATAAGGTATTTTCAATGAAGTACACATAGAAAGTAAGGAAAATAACGAGATATTAATTGCTATTAGAAAACATTTTTTTTTTGTCTAGCAGTGGACGTCTTTTGGCTGAGGTGATGGTGATGATGGTGATGATGATTGTTGACGACGCGTGCCTATATTTTTAATGTTAATTGTGTGTAATGGTATCAAAGAGTGGCGCTCGAGGTGCAAACCGCGGGGGGGGGGGGGTCCTTCGTGTTTTTTTTGGCCAGAATCAGATGACAACACGGACTCCGCAAGCTGCAACCAACATGGTTAACACACGGAAAACCGCCAAAGAGGAGAACCCCAGCGTCACTGGGAGACTGCCTTTCGGTGCATTAAGTTGAATTCTTAAAATGTTGAATTCCTAGAACGTTGAACTTTCAATTAGTTGAACCCTAGAGCACAGAGTAAAAATATCTAACAAAGTGAAAGCTTCCTTATAGCGCGCAAAATTTACAATTACTTTGGTAGGGTTGTCACATGATAGTTGAAAAAATGTTGGCGGGCTGGTTAGAACCACGATAGCTCAATTGGAAGAGCACCTGACTCGGTATGTCAGAAGGGTGCAGGTTTAAATCCTGCTCATGGAAATGTTTCAACATTTGTGTTTTTGTAATTTGTTCGCAACAAAATTTGCGTTAAAAATTATTTGAATATTTTTGAAAGAAAAAATGTTATTATTCTACCAATTTACCAATACTGTACCCCTCCTTTAGGAGAAGAGGGATGAGGAGGACTACTCCTCCATTGTGACCCCTATTATGAGTTTATAAGATTCTACAAGGTCAGTTGAAAATAAAACAAGGTTTTTTTAAAAGATATTTTTATTTAGAAGAGCTTAACCAAACTGCTCAGATATGTGCCAACTGCAGGTTTTAAAGATCTCCGGCGCTGCGAGAAGAGCAGCCCCTCCACCCTTGCGTAGCAAAACGCAGGCATTACATGCCCGCCTCCGCGGCAAACTTGATGCCTGCGTATCGTTACAGCGGCGGGTGAGGGCTGCTCTACCGCGCCACCGGGCTCATAAAAAAACTCTAGCGTAGGGCAGACTAATTCGGTTCTGTGACTAACTTTGACCTAATGTTACCTCATCGTCGGGTATGAAACATTTTTTTACTATAATATATTACTACTGTTAATTATTATTAATAAACAAATTATGATAACCTGAGGAAGCAGATGCACCAACTGGAGAAATGGCAGTTGAACACCTAACAATGGGCTCCACATCACCACTTAAGTACACAAGTGGCTCACTAGAATCTGATAATGACAATAATTTATTGAGAGTCCTTATTGATTCCTAGCGATAAAAAATCGTGTAATACGTAGTTAGTTAGTAACTAATTAGTAGTTTTTTACGCAAAAAAAAATTACCTCAAAATTCGGCGGCTCCCCTTGGAAATACTAAGCCTTATTTTTGTTTTTCAATAAATCTGACAGTCTTTTTAAAATACTTACTGAATTGGAAAACAGTCACATGGCAGATCAAATTTTAATGTTCAGTCATTATATCCGTTCTAAGATTTCAGTTCCAATAATTTTATAATATTTGCTTTAAGATCGAAGTGTTTGCGAAACTACGTAAAATAGGCAATTTTTTTATATTTCTGGCATTGTTCATACACACTGACAGTAATTAATATTTTACAGTTAACCAATCTAATTTAAATCAAATATAATAAAACCTCAAATAATTACAATATTTTACGAGCGATGACAGTTCGCAACACGTAACAACGCGTTTGACACTCACTGAGATTGTCCGCCGGGCTGTGCCGGTGTAAACCGGTTTGTCCTATTGCGGCGCGTAGTGAACCCGTCGGTGAGAGGTCACGCACACATAACCGTGCTTGTAGTAGTGTACCGTCGCAGCGCGCTATAAGGAAGCTTTAACTCTGTTAGATATTTACTCATGTGCCCAGAGTGTTGAATTCTCATAATGTTGTATTTTTGAGTCCTACTAGTTGGATTACGATAAGCAAAATGTTGAGTTCTTATTTCGTTGAATGGCACAATGTTGATAATACTTTCAGCTAAGAACTAAGTAAGTGATTTGTGTACCTGTCTCACTATATGCACATTGCACAAGCCTTTGATATTTTTTTTAGTAAAAGAAAAATCGCATTTAAATTCTACAACTTATTAAAAAATAAAAAATAAAAAAGCGTTTTCAGCCAAACAATAGACAATCGTTTCATACAATTATTTTTTAACTATCATAAAACTATAATAAATCATAAACCTCTTACACTTATTTAATTCTTAACAAAACATACCGAATAGTAAATTGTTAGATTTTTTTAAGAAATTGCAAAGGTGATATTTTTTCTTGTCAAGTTTTCTTAATATTTTTTTGTAGTCTTCGTCAAATAAAACATCTGCCTTTCTTCAGTTTTTCTTAAAAGGAATCTTGTAATTTTTCGACCGTAATAGGCAGCTTCTTTCATCAAAGTTTTGAAAACCAAAAATATGTTAAATGTTAATGGCAGCTGCGAGTTTATTTTATAGTGATATCCCTCACAGGAATTTGTTGTCCTATGGGCATCATCTGCACAGCTTATGAGAGAGAGTGTGATCTTTGTCGTACCACTGCTTCTCAAAATACATTAGGAACTTTTGCATGTTCTTTGTCCTCGGCTATTTGTGTAATGTTATGCTATCCTGAAGAAATGTGTGCTGCTGGAAGAAGAACTAAATATGAACACAGCCTGACAATGTTTCTTTCTGATTTTAATGCTCTCTTTTTAAATTATACTATTTAGCACGCTTCCATATAGCTTTGTTAAAGTACTGAAGACATTAACTCCGTTGAAAACGCGTTTTATTGCGTTAATTTGGGCTGTTTCGTAATCGCACTTAAAAGTTCGCACACGCACAGCTAGCTTGTCCTTTATTAATCTGAAAGACCGTGTATAAGTTTTTTGCGTTTTATTAGGCAAAAACGTATATAATTACTGGGTATATATTGATGCTTTTATCGTCTGAGTAGAAGTCCATATGCAAATTATATAGCTGGTAAAAGGGTTTTGGACTTGCCTTGAATGTGCCCTCGCCGTAATATGAAAATCTATTAGACGATTTTAAAATAGCTTTTTTGGAACAGAGAATTATGATCTTATCTTTATGCCCGTCTTCAATAGAAATAAACTTCTCTGGTATACCCTTTGGCACTATCACATCCTCTCAATGTTTTTGAAAAACAATCGTTCCGATCTTATTTTTATAGACGAATAAGTCGGAATTTCACTTGCAGGTATATCAAAGTTGTTCTCCAGAAATAGAGTTTACATGCCTTCAAAAATGTTTTCAACGGGTTTCAAATTTCTGCAAACTTGACAAAGAAAACCTTTGGCGATTACGAAGATGTTTACGTGGTCCAGCGCGGGAGGCCGTCTCGTCGCTGCTCATTACACCCTGTTGATTTGGAAAAAGTGATGTTTACATTATAACTACAGTTTGGAAACCCGAATATAATTTTGTCTAAAATAGTGAGCGACATAAAAAGTGTTTGTATCGCAACATGACAAGCTAACGTGCCCCGCGCCGGTGTGTGGTGTTGGGAACTGTGGACAAAATCATCATCGCTTATTGCATTACGTGCTTCGACAGAACTTAAGCAGTGCAGTGTCAGTGCCGGGTGTAGAAACGAAGTGCAAGCCGAGACTGTTACTTACATAAACACGAACAATTGTGCAATGTTGCTGAAAGTCGTGCCTATAAACATTCACGGTCCAAACGGTGTGATTAGCATGATCGCTCTGCTCGACAACGGATCGACTGTGTCTTTGATAAGCGCGGCGCTCGCGGAGCGCACGAGGCTGCGCGGCCGCAGGGACTGCCTGCGTGTGCGTGGCGCGTAGGAAAACACCGAGGTCGTGTGTGACAGTCACCTGGTTGATGTCCCGTTATCAGGAGCGCACGGTTTGATGTACTTATACTATTAAAGCGCGCAGCGTAAATGAACTTAATTTGCCAAAACAAGACCTGACTATTATAAAATGCGAAAATTACAAACATTTAAAATCAATTAAGAGTAAATTATGTATCGCACAATTTAAACCACAGATGTTTATTGGTTAGGATAACTACCACTTAATATTGCCTCTGGAATCCATAGTGTGCCCATCCACGAACGAACAGTGTGCCCGTACTCCACTCGGCTGGTGTTTCCATGGGCGTGCAAGCGTCGCCTCGCCGCCGGTACAATCAACACTAATAGTATCGAAAGCAACTAACAAAATTGGCTGGTGCGAATTACATGAGGAGGTAAGTCGTTTTTTCTCTGTCGAATCCATGGGCGTATCTGCCAAGCCACGACAGAACATAGAGGATATGCGTGCCCTGGATATTCTGGAACGGACAACGACCCTCAAGGACGCCGAATGGTACGTAGGCCTACCCTGGAAAGACGAAAATTGTATTATGCCTAATACCTATCGATGCGATATCGAGACTGAGAGGGATGTGACATAAGATGAAAGAGAACGACGAATATACACAAAACGTTATACAGTAAAACCCGCTTAAGACGATTTCTCAGGGACCCTACCAAAAACGCGTCTTAAGCGAGAAAGCGTATTATGCGGGATAGGGAAAATAAAACGTACTACATATTATTATGTATTATGTTCTAATTTTGGTATACATATATATGTATTAAATCATACATTTATAAATTACATTAAATACGTAGTGTAATTATAATTACATTATTTAAAATAATCACTTATTTTGGTTTGACAGAAAGATTTTGATGCATTAGCAATTAAAAGGTTTTCAACATAATTCAACTTTTGCAGTGCGTCTTCGCTTTGATCCAAAGAAGCTACATAGCGTCTTAAATCATTAACAGCTGATAAAGCCTGGGCGTTTGACAAAACCGGAGTTGACTCATCTTCGTCTTCATCATTATCACTTAGGGCCTCGTTTTGTGTGTTATTCACATTCTGAATAAGACCTTCAATTGATTGAATTTCGTACGGTGCTACATTGTCATCAATGGAAGATATCCAGGAAACCCTGCAGTATCTCGGGTTCTTCTTCTTCCAACACGACGTCCACCACGTTATTTCTGAAACCTGCTTTCTTGAAACAATTTTGAATGGTTTCAGGCTTAATTGCTTCCCATGCCGCTGCAATGTTTAGAATCGCATCATGCACAGTCAAGGGTCGTTTGCTGTCAGGGTCTTCCATTTCTTGAAGATGTATCTCAGCTCGGGCTCGGGCGTATTAAACGGGATGACAATCGTATTAAGCGTTAAGAAATGTATGAAAATATGTCTCAAGTTGCAGGGACTGGCGTAAAGTGGCGAATTATGCGAGAAATCGTATTAAGCGTGATCGTATTAAGCGGGTTCTACTGTATATGTAACGTATGCGTTCTTGCATACAACATTTATTTGATAACAAATGTGCAAAGAAGCTGACAAATTAAGAGGTAAATTTATTAAATTCCAAACAAACATGGCACTTAGCACATTTTGGCGTCGACAATCCCAATTTAAAAAAGTAGCGCCTTGTTTTCGATGCCGCAGCTCAAGTTAACGGATTGTCACTGAATGACTACCTTTTGAAAAGGCCAGACCTACTACAGTCATTTTTTGGTATACTGCTTAGGCGCGGGACACACAGAAAAGTCGTAAGAGGCGAGCGGGCGCGGACGGGGCGCAGACGGGGCGCCGTCGCGACTTTTTAAAACGTAACACGGACGTAGGCACGGACGTGACGCTGGGCGTCGCGAGAGATGAAGGTTTTTTTCCGATATATCGATACATCGCCTACAACAAACACCTTTGTCAGCAACTTATTAGTTTTAGGTCAAGTCGCGTTGACGTGTATTTCATGAATTATGAATCAGACCGAAATCAATCACCTAACGCGACGCGCGTATCATTATCATTTTAATTACAATTTGTGGAAATCAATAGTATATTTTATCATCTTCGGACTCAGTGTTTTATTTATATCATCTATCAATTATCACCGGCACTACACCGCACACATCGATAAAAATAACCAATATCGAAATTCGTATCTAAATCGATATTTTTTTATTTATTACCATCTCATCACGATCTAACTAAATTCGCTAGAATTCAAAGCTGTAAAAGATTGAAAAAAAACTTATTGTTTTGTTGTTAATGTTCTAATAATTTTTAACGCATTTTTTGTGCACATTTGTTGCGAACAAATTACATAAACACAAATGTTGAAAAAATTTCCACGAGCAGCATTTGAACCTGCACCCTTCTGACATACCGGGTCAGGTGCTCTTCCAATTGAGCTATCGTGGTTCTAACCAGCCCGCCGAAATTATTCAACACTTTTTACTTTGAAAGCCAAAGGCATTGAACATTGACATTGAATGGGCAACGTCAACAACTACCATCACTAACATCCGATCACAATATTTTTACAAATATTAAAGATCAGTTAGGAAGTAAGCAAGCTATTTATAAATGTTCAAATAATTTCTAACGCAAATTTGGTTGCGAACAAATTACATAAACACAAATGTTGAAAAAATTTATTATTGTTTTGTTGTGCTGAATTCCATTAATCTATTCTGTGGTAGTGAGGGCGTAACTGTCACTGTCAGTGCGTTGCTTCAATCAAATCGATGTCATGTGTGTATGTGTGCTGCGTTTACGCAACGGCCATTTGGTACTTTGATCTAAAATAGTTATTTCTTTCTTTAAGAGTAAGAATGTTGTGTGTGGTGTGTTTGCGAGATTGTCAATTGTTTTGTTTATTTTTTTTATTTGAATTCGTGCTTCTCGAATCGCGACTTTAAAAAAAGCAGGAGGTTCTCCTTTTTTTAAAGTCGGTTAAAAAATTGACTGATATATCGATATATCGAGATCGATATTGATACTTTTAAAAATATCGATGTATCGATATATTGATATTTTTAGGGACATCTCTAGCAGTGTGTGACAGCGATGCGCGAGTCCCACCCGGCACCTGCGCCCCCGCCCTGTCCTTTCTGTATGTTTTACAATAGGACGCAGACGAGTAAGCGTCGTGCCCGCGCGCGCCCTTTCTTTTCTATATGTTTTGCGTCGCGACGCTTCTATACATTTTGTATGAAAGGGACGCGGAAGAGACATTTGTCCGCGCCTCGTCTGCGTTTTACGTCATTTCTGTGTGTCCAGCGCCTTAGATTTCGCGAGAACAAAATAGGAATAACTGGAGATATTATGAATAATGTTCTTGCGTGTGAAAATAAATCCTGATGACCAAAACGCTTTTCGGTTTTTATTTAGAGACAAATGTGACTCAGGTAGGTACTATTAAAAATAATATGATGACAACCCTTATATTTGGCGCCAACTGTTCGCCGTTCGCGGCCCAGTACTTTAAGAATAAAAATGCTGAGCGATTTAAAATTGTATGCCTCGCGCCACTGAAGCGATAATTAAATCTCATTATATGGATGACTACATAGACAGTGTTACGGATAAAAATACCGCTTCTACATTAGTTCAAGTTATATCCATAGCCAAATCAACCTACACAAGAAACTGGACGAGAACAGTGAAACAGTTTTCAAGCTCATTCCAAAAGAAACCTTAGGTGAGGCGGCATTTAAGTTCAAAGCCGGCCAACAGAACGAATACCAAGGCGAACGAACACTCGGGTTAATATGGGAGCCACATAATGGTTTATTAAAATTGGACATATAATTAAAAAACATTCCAGAGTGTTTAGCGAATGGGAAGCAGAGACCAACAAAAAGATAAATCTTAAAGATAACTATGTCTATTTTCGATATCTTTGGATTTCTCGCACCAGTCACAATAATCGGCAAAATTATTTTACAAGAATGCTGGCAAGTAGATATTGGTTGAGACGACAGTGTACCTAATGACCTATACATTATTATGGCAAAAATGGCTAAATCTACTCGCGTCATTACGTCACATAAGCTTACCGAGATATAATAACGCTGCCTGCATTGGTGAGAGCGAGATCGAACAAGCAACGAATTCTAATTCACCGGCAGCGGCGGCGACGGCAACGACCGATACTTTACCTGCGCACGTTATAGATACTTACTTGAATCTACAGCTACATAATATATTCTGCAACGCATCAACCAAAGCGATGTGTGCGGTCGCCTATTGGAGATGGACGTACAATAACAAAGTGTTCGTAGCGTTCGTAGCGAGCAAATGCTGCGTAGCACCAGTGAAGACTACGACAGTGCCTCGCTTAGAGCTACAGGCGAGTCTGTTAGCTGCGCGCCTTGCCCATACAATTGTAAGCGAATATCGAAACAAACCACAGCAAAAAATCTTCTGGAGTGATTCGACAACAGTACGCCATTGAATAAAAAACAAGTCCAGAAGTTACAAAACATTCGTAGCTCATAGATTGGGTGAAATACATCTATTTCTATCATCTAAGGTTACCTTACAGACTCAAATGAATGGAGATATGTACCTACTAAGCTAAACATAGCGGACGTTGCAACGCGCGAGATTTATGAGGTTATTATATCCACACTGCAATCCGAATGGTTATACGGCCTCGCGTTCCTCCGTAGTCAAGAGAGTGAGTGACCTACAGATGTTGTGCAACAGCAAGTAAACAAAGCAAAATTGGAATGTTTATTACTGGCAGTATCTAAAAGAGAAAATTGTATTGCATACCTGAACCTATGAGATTTTCGTCTTGGCTAAAATGAACTCGTGCAATGTATACAGTTTTTAAAGTTCAAGTTCAAGTTCAAGTTGTAACAGTAAGTTACAGGTGGTTTTTATATATAACAAAGTAGTGCAGACATGACACCCATTAGGGTATAGCAAAGCTTATAATGTTTCAATGTTTTTACAATACATGTAGAATTTTTATTATAAATTATATTTTAATATTATTATAGAATGTTATTATTACTATTTTTGTATGTTAATATTGTCAATAATTTTACTACGGCATGTTATAAGACAAATAAATGATTTCATTATTATATCCTTTATTTATTTTCTTTCTTAAAACTAGATTTTTACAATATTTTAATATAAAAACAATAAAACATTATAAAAACCTAATCATTATTATTATTAATTGAGTAATAAGTTCTATTAGTGTGTGTTAATATATTATTATTATTATTAGTAAGTATATGTTATTATTATCTCCTTTTTTTATTTTATTTCTTAAAACTAGATTTTTACAATATTTTAATATAAAAACAATAAAACATTATAAAAACCTAATCCTAGAGTACCACCAGCAGCGGGGCAGGGCCCAAGCTACCGGTGGTCAGGGCTGCAGAGTGAGGAACCTTCTGACAATACGTGCTGTGTCTAGGAGTACTGCCTTTTGCATCTGACCCTTAACCCAACCTTTCAGCGAGAGCCTCTCTAGGTGTTGATCGAGGCTCTTCGCTATCAGACCGTTTGCCGAAACGACTATCGGTACAATAATGGTTGAATCCACATCCCACATGGCGGTAACCTCGTGAGCCAAGTCAAGGTACTTACTGAGCTTGTCCTTCTCGGCTTTCACAAGGTTCTCATCATGAGGTATGGTGATATCTACCAGTATTGCCCGGCGCTGGGATCGGTCGACTACCACGATATCAGGTTTATTGGCGACAATAGTCCTGTCCGTAATGATAGAGCAATCCCAATAAAGCGTTGCATGACCATTTTCAAGTACTGGCGCAGGTGCGTACTTATAGTACGGCACCTCCGATTCAACAAGGCCATATCCAAGAGCAAGTTGCTGGTGAATTATTCTGGCTACTTGGTTGTGTCTGTGCAAATACTCTCCGTTAGCAAGATGAGAACAACCAGAAATAATATGTCGGAGTGATTCACCTGGACGGCGGCATGCCCGTCAGATGTCGACCGTACCGTCCCTCATAATATATTTCCGGTAGTTATTCGTCTTGATAATTTCATCTTCAATGGCACAGACAAAACCTTCGGTTTCCTCAAAGAGGTCACCGAAACGTAGCCAGTTCACCGAGGCAGGCAAATCTACATCAGGCCCAGTTAGAGCCCGATAGTAGCGCCCGTGTAGCACCTTGGTCTTCCATATTTCCTTGCGATCGAGAGTGCTTAGCATCACTGGTTTGCGCCAATTTTCTGTTGCCAAGGACAGCGGCGTAAAGTGTCTATCAACAGCCACGACATCCAAATGCATCCCGCACGCACTGTTAAGAAAATAATCCCTGAGACTGCACACCTCACGGTTATGTAGGTCCTTGGCATTTAAAAAGCCGCGACCCCCACATCTCCGCGGGATGTACAGCCTTATAACAGATGAGCGCGGGTGTAGTATTCTGGAAGTTGTGAGCATTTGACGGACTCTTCTATCCAAGGCGTCCAATTCGGTCTGAGTCCATCTTAGTATGCCAAAGGAGTATGCTAGCAAAGGCATAACCCAACCATTAAAGGCACGTGTCTTATTGCCACCCGATAAAATACTGTTAAGTACTTTTCTCAGGCGGCAAAAGAATCGCTCCCGTAATGACTGTTTTATGTCCCCGTCATCAACACCCAAAGACTGTGACATACCAAGATATTTATATGTTTCAACTTCAGAGAGAGATCTGATGTTTATCGTATCGGAGAGTTGTAAATTGGTAGAACTTACTACTCTCCCACACTGTACATGCATAACCGCACACTTATCCACCCCAAACTCCATCTTGATGGCACTGCTGAAAGTCTCAGTAATTTTCAGCAGTTTCATCAAGTCTTGGCGGTTTGGTGCAAATAACTTGAGGTCATCCATGTACAGCAAATGCGACATAACTTCACCCCCTCTCCGTAATCGACAACCTAACCTTGAATTTCTCAACAAAGTACTGAGAGAATTCAAGGCTAGACAAAACCATAAAGGACTCAGACTGTCGCCCTGGAATATGCCACGCTCTATCCTTATAAAATCCTGCGTGGCAGAAACACTATCTCGACATCCTGGTTGGCACAAGACCGTGGTCCACTGCCGCATACATGACATCAAAAAAGATTTTAAAGTTATATCAATTTTATATAACTCTAAAATCCTTACCAACCATGAATGCGGCACCGAATCATAGGCCTTTTTATAGTCAATCCAGGCTGTGGAAAGAGTCCCTCTGCCACGCCGAATCTTCTGGCATATGGTCATGTCAATGAGGAGAAGCTCCTTAGTACCACGGGACCCAACCCTACATCCATTCTGAGTCATGTCCAAAATATTGTTTGCAACAATGTGCGAGTTAATTTTTGTTCTCAGAATGGATGTAAGGAGCTTATATAAAGTTGGTAAGCACGTGATGGGTCTATAATTTTTCGGTTCCGTAGTAGTTTGTTCGTTATTATTATTATTATTATAGATGTAGGAAAATTTGTGAATCAATGTGTAGCGGACTTATAATTTGCCATTGTAGAATTCAGATAAATTGTAATATGTTTTAATCAATAACAATTCTTTTAATTTTTTGTTAAATTTATTGGTATTCTGTTCGCCTCGTAGCTCATTTGGTAGAATTATTAAATATTTTTATTGCTGAGACATAAGGGCTCGAGCCATGCATTGCCATTCTACTGCCAGGTATGGCAAATTTATTTTTATTGTTTATTCTTGGTGTATATCTGCTTTTTTAATTATTTTTAAATAAATCTTGATTTTTCCGAACGAATTTACACATGTCTAGGATGTACATACAAGTAAGAGTCAAAATTCCTAGTTGGGCAAAGTGAGGTCTGCATGAGTCCATGTTGTCGATATTGACTAGAATACGTATGCACTTTTTTGTAAGATGAATACATCATGTATGTCCGTACTATTTCCCCATAATACGAGGGCGGCACTGAAAATTTCGGGAATCAAGGAAGTGACACAACATAACTATTTAAAAATGTATTTATTGCTTTTCGAAGTATTCTCCGCGAAATTTGACACATTTTTCCATACGATGGAACCAATCATTGAAGCAACCATTCCATTCGGAAGTTGGGGTCTCCAAAATGGCCGTTTTGTAGGCGTCCACAGCTTCTTCAGGTGATGAAAATCTCTGACCACGCACTTTATTCTTTATTTTAGGGAAAGTATAGAAATCATTAGGGCTTAGGTCGGGGCTGTACGGCGGATGGTTTAATAATTCTATGTTTTCTTGCTCTAAAAACTCTTTTGTTCTGTGCGCGGTGTGAGAACTCGCATTGTCGTGATGGAGGATGATGCGGCGGTTGCAGTTCTCTTTACGGAGTTCAGAAAGGACCTGTGGCACCCAAACTCGTGACTGGTTTTTTGTTTCGGGTTCGTACGCGTATATCTAGGATTCGTCACCTGATACGATGTTATATACAGCATTTGAGGATCCTGCGTGGAATCTTTCGAGAGTTCTGACACACCAAGTAACGTGAGCCGCTTTTTGCTCTTCACAGAGCGAATGCGGTATCCATCAGGAAAACAACTTTTTTACACCTAATTGTTCATGCAAGATTATTTGTATTTGACTCATGCCAATGTCTAAAGTTGCCTGAATTTCGCGGTATGTCACATGTCGATCTTCTTCAATCAGCTTACGCACAGCATCAACGTTTTCTTGGGTGACTGCAGTTTTTGGACGACCTTGACGGGGATCATCACTGAGCTTGATACGTCCACGTTGAAATTCAGCAAACCAGCGATAAATTGTGGTTTTAGATGGGGCTTCATCACCAAATGCAGAAATCATCCGGTCAACACACTGTTTTTGTGATAAACCACTTCGAAAGTCATAATAAATCATCGCTCTTGAATTTTCTCGAGTCAATTCCATTTTCTCAACGACTAAACAAGTTTGACAAAACTTTGTGACAAGACCGAGAATCTTTTTTTAAATAAATAAATGGTATTCGATTTTTAAAACCAAGGAGTTTTCAATTAAAAAGATTTAAATATGACAGGAACAGTGGTAGTATTCCATTCCCGATACTTTTAGTGCAGCCCTCGTATGAGGCCGTATGTAAGCCATGCGTGTGCATACGCATAATAGGCTGCTAAAGCAGTTTTTTATCGATACTTAGTTTGAGGTTATAAAGTGCATAAGTAAATCTGGAGAGTTTAGATTTTACTTTCTAAAATTCATAAGTAAAATAAAAAAATCACTTTCGTTGATGGAAAGGACTGAGCTAATTTTGTAAAAGCAATCGCAACTAAAACTCTTTTCTTTTTCGATGCTGGATGATCATGGAATCCTAAGAGCTTGTGAGAGAATTAACGCTGTCGTTGATAGCACCTAATACAACACAACCTATTATATTAGATGAGCGAGATTACATCACTAAATTGATTGAACGTGACTATCACATAAAGGCCGCTCATGGAAACCAAGAGATGGTAGTCAACGAGCTAAAGCAAAAATTTTGGATTATTAAATTACGACCTACCGTGCTAAGCCAACCAACCAAGACCAAGTGTAATTTGTGTCGGTTGAGAAAGTGCAAGCCAGAGGTACTCAGAATGAGAGATTTGCCTGAAGCCAGGATGGCACATCATCACCGCCCATTTACCTTCTGTGGGCTTGACCTTTTCGGGCCCATGGAGGTAACAATTGGTAGACGCCGTGAAAAGCGTTATGGGGTGCTCTTCACTTGTTTGACAGCCAGAGCCACACATGTTGAAATAGTGGCGTCACTTACCTCCGATTCGTTTATTATAGCTCTGCGACAAATGGCATCTCGACGTGGGTGGCTTCAACACTTGTTCTCGGACAATGGAACGAATTTGAGAGGTTCAGACACAGAGTTGAAGAAATCAATGGCACAATTGGACGATGATCAACTAAATACCGAGACCGCAAAACTCCGCATTAACTCCCAATCACTTCTTAATTGGATCATCTTCTAATTTGCCACGTCTAGGAGAATTTGATGACTCGGATACCTACCTAAGAAAACAATAGCGCATATCGCAAAGACTTGCTGATATGTACTGGCACCGATGAATTCGGGAGGTACTGCCAGAGAGAGATGTTGCCAGGGAAAAAATAGCAAGACTCGAACAACCCTCAAAATAAAAGCCCACGAGGCGTAGTTGAGGCAATTTTAGCCGCGCAAGACGGGCGAGTTCGAATGGTCAGAGTTAGGACAAAGTCAGGGACAACCAGATCTGTCACACGCGTCATACGAGTTCCGATCGGTGATGAGTGTGCCTATATTTTAAATATTAATTGTGTGTAATGTATCAAAGAATGGCACGCGGGGTGTGAACCGCTGGGAGCGGGGGGAGTCTTCTACCCGACCAGTGCTACGAGTATCAAAGCGAGCAACGGACGCGCACGCGCTGCTCCCAATATTCCATTATAGTGTACCCCTACTATGGGGTTGCGTGTGTGGTGTTAACTGCAAATAAAAAGTTCAGCTTACTTACGTAGCAGTGTTATGTCCAACACACACAAAGCACATATAATACAATAGTCAGAACAGAAGAAAGATAGATAGCACAAAATAAGCGAAAGCACAAACCACGGCACTACAGCGATAACACAAACTACTTAATGCGTAATTAAGCGTACAAACAAGGCAAGCGATAGCAGCGGGCGTGCGTCGAGGAACACGGGCTCCGCGCGGTGTAAGGGTTTCGACTGGGGAGCTCGGCCGCGGTCGCCGGCGCGGCGCCTTCGACGTATTGCGAAACCGGTCGGACGGCTTGCAATATTGTGCGTTTCTTAGCACCGTTACTAGCGGACAATTATTCGGATGTCATCCGAATAATTGTTCGGGTGATGATATTTTTAGATATATATATATCTAAAAATATATATATATATATTTGTATAAATATAGGATAAGCTAAAATGAGGTAAACATAATGTGAATATAATATAATATACTAGCGACCCGCCCCCGGCTTCGCACGGTTGCAATGCTGATATTATCAGTGTTGCTCTACTATATGCATGTATTATACATATAAACCTTCCTCTTGAATCACTCTATCTATTAAAAAAACCGCATCAAAATCCGTTGCGTAGTTTTAAAGATCTAAGCACACAAAGGGACATAGGGACAGAGAAAGCGACTTTGTTTTATACTATGTAGTGAAGTTACTTACACATACCGTCGGTCGTTTCAAAAATAAATAAAAAAATCTGTAATTCCGTGTTTTCTTTGGCCTGGACACCAGAATCAGCTACTATCGCCTACAATGATGATGGTGATGATAATGATGATGATGATGATGATGATGATGACGATGATGATGGTGAAGATGGTGATGGTGGTGGTGATGATGATGGTGGTGGTGATGATGATGATGATTTTGACACTGAACTTATGCAATTTAAAGCCTACTATGAAGTGGATATTAAAACGTATTAATGCTATTAATTCCAGAGGGTATCAGACGTGCCGCATGTGCGCCACCGGTCCTAGAACACTTTATCAATATGTTCTTCATGCGTAGAATGGGTCCACCGGAAGACGATTGTGAATTTGCCTTGTTGCTAGACAATACTACGCTAAGCATGATCGAGACGTTTATATTATTTTGCGCTTTTATTAGTGTACCCACAATGTTGCTGGGTTCACCGATTTATCTTTCGATTACCAATCGTCTGAAGAGAAAGAAGACTGTGGTAAGTAAGCTCTTTGTTGATATATTTTATTCTTAAAATATTTGACAACATCTTATGCGATGTATGCATGTCAATGTATGCATTGATCTGACTCCAAAGAGCTTGCTTAAGCTTGCTTGAGCTTGCTTAAGCTTGAATAATATTATGTCTGAAATAAATGAATTATTATTCCTTTATTTATTTTTTCTTATATAAATTTACATTGTTAAATATTTTCTAAAAACAAAATAAGTAAAACATTAAAAAATATAAAAAAATAGGGGTTTGCCGGCATCGGGACCAGGATCCAAGCTACCGGTGGTTAGGGCTCCAGAGTGAGGAACCTTCTGAAAATACGTGCCTTGTCAAGGAGTACTGCCTTTTGCATCTGACCCTTGACCCAACCTTTCAGCGAGAGCCTCTCTAGGTGTTGATCGAGGCTCTTGGCTAAACGACCGTTTGCCGAAACGACTATAGGTACAATAATGGTTATATCCACATCCCACATGGCGGTAACCTCGTGAGCCAAGTCAAGTCCTTCTCGACTTACACAAGATTGTCATCATGAGGTATGGTGATATCAACCAGTATTGCCCGGCGCTGGGATCGGTCGACCACCGCGATATCAGGCTTATTGGCGACAATAGTCCTGTCCGTAATGATTATTATTACTTAATGCACTTGTGTTAGGGAAATCAGAAACAAAGACGTTACCATAACTACCCAGTTCCACGAAAATATAGAGAAATTTCGTTTTCCACATTGACCCGACCGGGAATTGAACCCGGGAACTCGGAGATGCCCACCAAAAACCGGGGTGCGAGCCACTTGACTACGGAAGTCGTCTCAAGATTTCAGAGTTGTTTTTAAACCGCAATGGATTTGAGAGCACTTTACCTGGAGTTCGCAAAAACTTTGGTATTGTCATCTCCAAATGTTGGTATTAGTTGAAACACAACAATGCTGCAAACATTGCTGGGAGCTATACTCGGTGCCTATTGCTATTCGTGGCCCCGAGCCATCTGCGTATTAGGTATGCCAAGTAACTTGCCAAATATCAAACCCGCGAGTAAGCAATGCAACGCATTTCTTTCGCAATAAAAAAGTACGAAAGAAGTTCAGAGAGTTAAAGCTTGCCAGGTGGACTTAAGTTTCGCCATAATTAGTGCAAAACCAGTGAACCCTTTAATTTTTTTTGTGTAACTTGGGTGCCGAAAAGATGTTATCGATTTTGAATTTTATGGCAAATAATATTTTTGGGTTTGGGATTGCAGAAAAAAGTCGTCTTTAGAAAAAGAATTATTACATACCAAACCGAATACAATAGTCACAAAAATGTACACTATAATATTGTGTATATTATGCACTTTCGCTGGGTATCGAATCGAGAAGTACCGGTCTCGATCTGAGACCAGTGGTCTAACCATTCTATTATATTAAGTAGGTATTGAGTAACCCGCGCCAGATCTGCTCAAATAATGATCACACTAGCATATGCAATTCGGTTGCACTGAGATTGCAACTTTATGATTGACTTTGAGTCTGCCTTTAAGGTCGCTTTCAGATAGGCGTTTTTATAGTTACGCGTGTAAAAACTCGTTTCAACAGACGCGCTTAGATGCTCTCTACAATACTTGCGCTTCAAAAAACCGTACGCGTGTGCGCTCGAACTGGTCCATCAGTCGGTAGCAATATTGCATGGCTCGCGCCTATACGCGCTTCCAAAAACAAGCTCATTATACGCCGAAAAGTTCTAATTAAAACCGATAAATAATTAAGCCGAATTTCATATTTTATTTCCATGATTGATCACACATTTAACTATTTCAACAGCCTGCCAGTAATTTTCGAAGATACCGGGATTCAGAAAATAAGCTAGCTGAAGTTAAAATGGTGCAAGACGATGAGGAGTCACATAATTGTTGTGATATTATGATCCACCAAGCCATTCACACTATAGAATACGTTTTGAGCACGGTATCTCACACGGCCTCGTACCTTCGACTTTGGGCATTATCCCTGGCTCATACAGGTAAGTTGCAGTACTGTTAAATATGATAACACAGATAGTACCTCCGTGATTATGACGTATGCCGCCCTACGACCCGGTCAACCCGAAACGAAGTCCTTTATAGGTGCTTTATAGGTGTCCTCGAGTTATTTCGCTCACAAAAAAAACTAAATGTGTGGAATTCACGATGCCGAATGTGAAGCGGGTTAACACTATCACTATGAACGATGAAATAGTTGAAATAGTAAACTCGACAGTTTTCCTGGGTATTACCTAGGATCACAAATTACAATGAGGTTCTCATATTGCTGCCTTCACAGGAAGACTTAGCTCAGCTGCCTATGCGGTTAGAAAAATAAGGTCACTTACTGATGTAGAAACGGCAAGATTGGTTTACTTTAGTTACTTTCACAGCGTCATGTCTTATGGTATTTTATTGTGGGGCTCAGCGGCTGACATTGAAACCATTTTCGTGTTACAGAAAAGAGCCATTCGAGCTGTTTATAGCGTTATTTAAGCAGATTAATATTTTAATTGTAGATTCACAGTATATTTATGAGAATATTGTTTATGTTTATAAAAACTTAGATAAATTCGAGAAAAAAAGTAATACCGATAATTTTAACACAAGAAATAAAAACAAACTTGCCGTTTCAAAACTTAGACTCAATAAGGTCGGTAATTCATTTGTTGGGAAATATATAAAAATATATAATAAAGTGCCTTTCACTCTAACGGAATTGCCACTACACAAGTTTAAGACAGAAATAAAACAAGGTCTAATGAAAAAAGGTTACTATAAAATTGTTGTTTATTTTAATGATATAGAATGTGTGGTCATCTTAGTCTGCTCTCCTGCGCATGTTATTTCACATTGTATTAAGTAGTTACACTTTTGTATCCAAATCTTAGTTCAAAAGAGTAGCTGCTAAGTTTCTTGCTGGAGTCTGTGCCGAAATATCTGGAAATATAAATAGTGTCAATTACTCTCAATAATGCAAGTGACCATTAAAGTTTAAAATATTTAAGCATTATTTAGTTAAATATTGATTTGTCAACGTCACACAAACGTCATTTTGAATTTGAGAAAACGAGACAAAACAATGATTAACTAAATAATGCTTAAATAGTTTTTATGAATAAGGGGGTAAGTCTTAGCTCTACTGTTCGGGTAAGCTTTATCAACAGCTATTGACGAATTAATCCTGCCGCTCCGAATAAAATACAGTTTAGACGCGTATTTTTTTGGGGGCGGCGAAAAACTTAGTGTTCCTCAGGCAGTTTGTTTAAAACACTGTCAGAGATTTTCTTGAGGGATTGGCATCTCCCAAGCAAATTCCCTTTTCCTACTATATTTTTCGACGGTTTCAGAACAACCCGAAGGCCAGGCTAGGACTTCGGCTCGGATTAACCGGGTCGTGGAGTAGGGAGTAGCGGCTAGGTACATGTCTGTTCCTGGTATACAGTGATACGGTAGTGTAGGGTAGAGAGTGTATATTGTGTCTATTGGGTATATTGGGCCTATGGGAGTGGACATGTTTAGTATATCATGTGAATTAGTCGTGGTATTTCGAGGATCGAGTGGGATGGTCTTATATACCATAACTACACAAGCCATACTTAGGACTTGGTTATAAAGGACTCGAGTTCCTGGTGTCCTCTTATGTCAAATTACTAACACTAGTCTATGACTATGGCTATAGCTAGTGATTCCATCAAGACTGGTGGTTCCACCGAGCAATAGGGCCACATGTCCCAAGTTTTCAGGATAGTAGGACTGGTCCTAACAACTGGTCCTAATAACTGGTTATAATATTATAACAGGCGACAAACGTTTGATTTCTCCTACTAATGCTATGAGTCAATCATGTTTTTTTTATGTTTCAGAATTGTCTGAAATGTTATGGTCAATGGTTCTAGCGAAATTAGCTTTGCATGACCACACTTACATTGGAGTAATAAAAGTGTTTTTTGTATTTCCAATATGGGCGTTTTTCACGATCGGCATACTCGTTGTGATGGAAGGATTGTCGGCGTTTCTGCATACTTTGCGACTGCATTGGTAAGAGCGAATCGTCGTATTGTATAATTGCGTAAAATGCATACTTCTTTATTTGGTGCAAGCGGTGAGTTACGCAGGGCTTTCTCTCTAGCAGTCTGACTGGCTTCTATTAGTTCGAAACTAACTTAAATCCCAGTAACATTCAAGCTCTTGCGGAGTTGGGTCCTTGGCACAAAGCATTGCGGTCTGCAATGTGGGACATGCCAAGTCATGGGGTATTAAAGACGATGCCCGCATATTAACTTCTACAATATAAATAAATAGTTCTATAATTTTGATGGTAGTCTAGAATAATTATCCTACCGCGTCTTGTAAGACTTTACAAGGCCAGCATGCATTCATAGTGTTATTACTCATAAGGGTGTCCGAAATAGGATTCACTGATTGTTTCCACTGGCATTTTTTTTTTGTTAAAATATAGTGAATTCTCTTTTATTTATTTATTTTGTATATTAACAATACAATTTAACAAGGAAATTATAAAGAAAAATTCACAGATTTCGCAGTCTCCGCAAGAATCGGAGTATTGAAAATGAATACAACAATTTACGAAAAAAAAACATTTTATTTTTAATAATACAATTCCAACTTAAATGCACTTCTCGCCTGCATCCGCATCTTTTAACACCATTACCATGACGATCGGTCAATAATCGAAGAAGCTACATCACCTTTTATATACGGAAATACCCGTTTTACTACAATACTAAATCTAAAGGACCACCTACAAATTATTAACTGATTTTTAAAAACGTTTCGCCATTTTGTAGCTAAACCCTAGCACCCTTTTTTTCATTTTTTCTTAAGTCGGTTTTTTTTAAATATTTACAATTAAGGGCCACTTGCAGTAAAATCATAAAAATCTCGATTTTAGTAAACCTAGATTTAGTACTAAACTCGACTTAACTTAAATCTCATCAAAGTTGTCTTGCACATAATACATTGACGTTTGATTTAACTAAATCTAGATTTAGTCCATCATTCAGTCACCGTTCGTTCTTTACGTTCCGTTTTCACAAAAACAATATGTCAAAACAAAATTGCGTACAAAGAAACGTCGCTTAAAAAACCAGTTCTGAATCTATGGTCGCTCGTTTGTCTTGTCAATGACAATATTGACAGTTGTATTGTGGTGATTTGTGTTCAAAATTTGTAACTGCTAAGTAAATTAACATTATTTTTAGAGTTTTAACGGTTTGTACACTACTGGTGATGAAGAAATCCACCAGGGCACCGAATTTTACAACTGCTGAAATAATGCATCTTCTGAAGCTTGTGAAGAAATATACAATAATAGAAATTAAAAGAACTGACGGTGCTAAATTATTGATAATTTTATCTAGTAGAAATATTGCACTATGTTTGCATAAGCGAAACCGTTTCAAGGACTCGTCATCTCGTAACATAACAAATAAATCACTTTCAACGAAGACTCTTCAAAAGAAAAACGGAGTTTCTAAATATTCCACGATTTCCTCGTTATTGTCTGATATCAAATCGTGATCACTCGAAGAATACTCCATTTTCACAAAATAAAGACAGACACAGAGAGAAAAATTAATAAACATTAACGTCGTCTATAAGTACTTCTATACTAATATTATACAGAGGAAAGCTTTGAATTTTTGTATTTTTGTATGTTTGCAACGAATAAACTGAAAAACTACTGAACCGATTTTAAAAATTCTTTCACCATTAGAATGCTACAATATCCCTGAGTAACATAGTCTATATTTATTACTAGAAAAAAAATTGCTTAATGATAAATAAATAGAAATACCTACGATTTGTTTGCTTTGTCATAGAAACTGTCAAAGCGGTACGAAGTTCGCCGGGTCAGCTAAATCTAGATTTAACAACCTTAAACCGAGCGAGGTGCCGGTTTAACTTTGAAGTTTGTTTAATTCGAGATTTAAGCTAGATCGATGATGTGCAAGACGATAAATCAGATTTAAGCTAAAATCTAGATTTAATTCTACTAAATCTAGATTTAAGGCATTACTGCAAGCCGCCCTTAGTATACAAACACTCCCAAAAAAACCCGATTTTTTTTACATTTATCAAAATTCCAAAAAAGTTTCCAGCCGATTTTCAGAATTCAAACGCTCACACGTGTCTCGATAAATTCCTCAACTCTTGGTACTATTTTCATTTCGATTCTCCCAAAATCCTCGGAGCTATGGCTAAAAATACGTCACAGGCGATTTGCATCTGATAACCACTTTCAAGGTTACCTATTGAAACGCATAACCTTTTTAGGCATAAACTGAAAATGCATAATGTTCATGGTTATAATCGTCACTTGCCATAAGTCTTTATAGCATAACTTCATAACGCATAACATCATATGGCCGAAATCTGTAAGGCATAATCATGGAAAGGCATAATTGCAATAATCATAATAACAAAAGGCATAATTTAAATTTGCCATAACATTTAAAAGGCATAATATTCAAAAGGCATACATTTAATAAGCATATAAATACATTCTATGTAGGTATCTCCTTTTTAAATTATACCCTATAATAAATATTTCGATTTAATATGTTGTTTTATTTACTACACCTTATCATGCATGCATGAAGCAATCATGCAGCAAGCAAGCTTCAGCAAGCATGCGGCATGCAAGCAGCATGCAAGCAGCATGCAAGCAAGCTAGCAGCATGCAAGCAAGCATGAACCATGCAAGCAAGCATGAACCATGCAAGCAAGCATGCAACATGCAGCAGGCATGGTTTCTATCACGGCTCTGGCGCTGCGGGGCTCCGACGGTCCCACGCGAGCTTAACGTCGCAGATGGTTTTCGCTCTCCACCGCAGCTTCGGCTTGCTGGCCGGCTTCGCCGGCCAGCCTCAGCCGCGTCGGCGGGGGTTAAAACCACCTGCTCCTCAGCTCGCGGGCCGCCTCGCCCCTCCGCGCCTACGCGCTTCTAAATTACACTCTAGCGTAGGGCAGACAAGACTACGTGGAGTCGGATTTGTAGCGATTCGTTTCTGTTACTGACTTTTGTAGCACAACATTACTAAAAACACAACGTATTAACTTTTAAGACTTTATTTTAAATCAAATTAAGGTTTAAATGATATTTATATTAAAAATAACATAATTTAACTTAGTAAAATTATAGCAAGTGAATAATATACGTAATGTTTTTATAAAAAGTATATTTAGACCAAGTAAAAATTATATCCAATGAACGTTATATCCTTTGAAATTAGTTCATTTGTAATTGTATGAAATAAAATACACCCCTTAAAACAACTTAAGATTATGTCAAAACAAAATTATGAATGTTAACAGTTATGCATAGTAAAATTATGCGTTTTAAAGTATGCTTAATAAAATTATGTCAAACAAAAATATAGATTTTAACGATTATGATTTTTTACATTATGCCTTTCAAAAATTCTGCGTTATTATGTTTATGCATAATAAAATATTATGCCAAATAATATTATGCTTTTTGATATTTATGCCATCTGATGTATGGCAATCGAAATTATGACAATAAACAGTATGCGTTTTAAAGTGTCACCCATTTTCAAACCTAAACAGTGCCCAAATGTTTAATAATAGTATTCTTACATGGACAAACGTGATCCAAAAGATGAAATATAAAATGAAATCTCATTTTAGAATTCACTATTCGTTCGCTGCTTTAAGCGGGATCACAAGATTAAATCTTCAAGTTGTGCTACTCGTGAGAAACTGTACGTTAATTTAAGTTATTGACAGTTTTTTTGACCCAATTATGTTAAAAATTATGAGCTTATTGCCTTGACTTATCTCGAATGGAATTATGTATGTATTAAATGCTATTTATTTGCCGATGTCTTTGTTGGGAATCTGAATATCCTGAATTGGTGTACCATTTGTGTCGCTTTTTTGTGACTCATAATTACATGCAAAATCATCGCCACATATTGTTCGCATTACTACTGAAGGGCGGCGGCAATCGCCCTGTGTAGAAAATTAAATACCCTCCTAGCGTCTGTACTATCCGGTATGGAGTTCGATATTAGATAAAGAAGTATTTAATAAGGAGTCCTTATTATAATTGTGCATCGCTCTGAACTGTAATGTTGTAATAGTCAATGTAAAATCATACATTCTCCTGACTAATGCTAAAAGAAGGAGAATTCGCTATTGAAAAGAAGAAAAGAAGAAGAAACTGCAAATTAGCTATTGTTGTCGATGTTGTGTTTCAAGGAATTCAAATTCAAATTCAAATTCAAATTCAAAATCATTTTATTCAGTTTTGGCTACAAGTAGCTCTTATGAATGTCACTATGCCATCGGTTCGTAAGTCTAGAACTGAAACGGAAACTGAGTAAGCAGTCTAGTTTCCAAGATAATAGTTTCTTTACTTTGGGCATTTTAACGAGAGCTGAATTCTAAACTTTTGTAAGGTTTTGTATGAATGGCCATCTCACTTCTTCGTTTCAATCCAAACTCCTCGGAAAATGTAGTAGGGAACGGAGACACGCTTGCGTGATGCCATCCCCTCTAGAAATCTTCTGAGGAGGTTCCGATCACACGGCTTGTGGAACCCTTTAAGTTTCTCTCCACCGTTACGATGTGAAGGCCATAGGCTGCTAACAGCAATCTCCTAAAGAGAGGCAGAATAAAAATAACACTAATCCTGGTAGCTGTTGATTACTATTCTTACGTGCATTATTGCACATGTTTAGCTTAGCTGGATGGTATGTTTTCAAGATAGAAGACTGCTTACAGGTATACTTCAAAGTTGTCTTATTTGTAAATATTATCGGTCCAGCTAACCCAAACGTGCGTGTTAAAGTTCTCTACTGTTACAAATGGTAGATTTATGTGCAGATTGAAAAGATGCCAGGGGGGACGGGGCCGCGGGCATTTCGTACACGGTTTGACGTATTGGACAATATAAATTTTCTTTGGCGTCCAGAATTCTTTGTTTTATTTTAGAATTATAAATAGAGAGGTGAATTCTTCTTGAAGTTTTCGTGTGATGTTTAAAATTGAAGCATGTAGGACACTTATCCTATTCGATACAATCGCAATTTCAGTTCGTTTGTAAATGATTGTAATTAAACTTGTAACACATTAATAAAGGTCATGTTAAAGTAGAAAGCTAATATTGCATGTGAAAAGTATGGGTTGATGTCAATAGTCTGACGGACGTTATATTAATTAATTTTTTGGAAAAAAGATATTTGCAAGGGATATAAGAAAATGTGTACAATATTTTCCAATACTTTTCTAAGATTTGTCAAATATCCAATTATAAATGTCATTTCAACATCCCTGTCTCTTGTTTTTTCAATATAATCGAATCAATCGAAACGCAAGATAAAAATCTCAAAACAAAACCAAAATGCTTAACTGAACTGAAAACCTAGTTCTAGCCGATGATAAATAGGATACGCCTAAGTTTAACCACCGGTGTGCGGCTGCACCTAGTTCTAGCCGCTATGATGAAGGCTAAACCTAGTTCTAACCGAAGATGAGTAGGAAACATTTAACTTTAACCGCATGTGACCGGCTGCACCTAGTTGTAGCCGGCTAAAACTAGGTGTAGCCGCATTTCGGCTATTAGCCGTAACATACCTACATAGATGCTGTTTAAAGGTGACTCTGGATTTTTTCCTAGCGAGGAAATTTCATCAAAAACATTGCTGCAAATGTAGTCTTTCATATATTTTTTTGCGTTGTATGTTGTAAGTTTTTTATATCAACCATGCATAAGTGAACGCTTTTCACAGTTGTCAGCGCCTAGTGCTACACTGTTCGTGAGTGAGTGTTCTCCCCTGGCAATCTTAATATTTTTAGATTTATAAGATGAAATTATAAAAGTGAAATGTTTAAATTTGTTACTTTATTATTCTAGGTCCTATTCTTTATCTAGGCATACCTTTTTATTACCCAACGTTTGTCTTTATTTTATTGAGTGCATGTTCGTGAAGCCCTGTCAATGAAGCGCAAATTTGACTTTGTATTTATAAATTTTACAGGGTGGAGTTTATGAGCAAATTCTTTATTGGTGGTGGCTGGTTGTTTAAGCCATTTAGTTTCTCTGGCATTTTGGAAGCAGAGGACGACAAAGCAGAAGGCGTCTGCAAGAAGAAATTAAAAACTATTGAAGATAAAGATGTTTAAATAGAAGACTATTTTTTGTAGAGAAAGATTTTAGAAATCACCTGCTTAAATACTTTTATTTGCTATTAAAAATATTTACCACTTCATGATTATTTAATTCTTTGTACATATACTTGCGTCAGTTGCTGCGGCTGAGCGCCTCTCTGTGCATGTAATTCTACAATACGACGACAAGCAACGACAAGCAAGCAGTGGGATTTTTAAAGGGTCATTAGGCGCAGAATGCCCAATTCACAAAATGTTTAGCGGTCGTAAAATGTCCAGTTCGCAAAATGTCCAGTTCGCAGAATGTTCAGTTCGCAAAATATCCAGTTCGCAGAATATCCAATATTCATCATAACGTTGTCACCCCCATCAATCATTCATTAAATCAAGAGTTTGGTTTTAATGAGTAGTGAGTGCGAGTATTAAACCAAGGTACACATTTCTTAAACTTTCCTTTCATAGATGTTTTGTATGGGACCTAAGTTTTCACATACAGCTTGTTTTAATGACCATTTCCATATATTTAATGTGCTTTTGTTCCTGGTATTTTTGGCAAGTATGTTTCGCAGAATCTCTTACAATGGTTTTTCACGTTTCATCTATTGTATGGGTTGGTATCATAACGACTACAATGTGGAACGAATGAATCATCATCCAGGTCCAGATCTCAGAAGGATATCATCATCTCTGAAGAAAGCCGAACGACTTTGTAGCAAAACGACTGGTTTTTTAACCGACCTCATCGTGAATATGTAGATCGTAAAATGCTGGTATAATCAGAGCTATTTTCTGCGTAGCATTTGCATGCATACATACATAAACTCACGCCTGTTGTCCCAAAAGGGGTAGGCAGAGCATATGAAACCTAAGTTTCACTGCCACTTTTAGTAATTGTGGGTTTTCAGAGATCAAAAAAGTAAAGTAAAATGTGTTGTGGGCAATGAGCTAGCAACCTGTCAATGCAATATCACATTTTTCCTGGTCTTTAAAAACCCACAAAAAACATTTATAGCATTTCAACATCAAAATAAAAAGTTTTGATTTCAAATGTAAACACTAAACTGTATACTCTTAGAGCATTAAACCAAATGGGGAGGCCATGCGCACAAATTTTTATGAAAAAAGTCTGTCATTTTCTGCGAGGGACGAGGTAACGCACACAAATACAGTTTCACACTGATACATTTTTCAATGACGTCTCGCTACGCACGCAAACGACAAAATTATTAAACACTAGCTAGCATAAACTAGACGCACACTAATAAATTCACACACAGGGATAACCTATCCGTGCACGAGTCTGGCGGCAACTTTATGTAAACGTCGATAGTGCTTGACACTATCGATTGAATTTTGTCGATGCCAATAATAATGACATAACCCGAAAAGTTGCTAAGCTCAAGTGCCCCACATCGCTCGCAGGACTGATGGCCGCTGGGGTGGAACAGTCCTCGAGTGGTGACCGCGTACCGGAAAGCGCAGTGTCAGCAGGCCTCCAACAAGGTAGACCGACAATCTGGTAAAGGTCACGGGAAGCCGCTGGATGCGGGCTGCACAAAACCGGTCGTATTGGAGATCCTTGGGAGTGGCCTTTGTACAGCAGTGGACGCCTTTTGGCTGAGATGATGATGATGATGAATAATAATGTGATTTTTTTTTTGTTTAACTCAGGCTCTTCAGTATGGTTAATTAAGGTAGACACTTTGTTTTTCTTTATCGTTAAAATCGACAGTTATTAATTAGGATAAGTCAAAATCTGCAAAATATACCTATACTCGTATAATTTTATTCCATTCCAAGGAGAATTGTTTTTTTTTAAGAAAAGCTGCAATCTTATTCTTTCATTATGGAAAAATAATTTGCTATTATAATAATAATAATATAATAATATTAATAATTTATTATTATTTGACTCTCAAACAGGAGGAACCGAAAAACTGAACAACATATATAGTACTTTCATGGTTCCATAACACATATCAATTCTTTTTTGTAGGTAACGTAGGGTCTTAATTTTTCAGATTTCCAAATGCAATTATTCGAGAGATTTTTTCTATTTCTATATAATGTAAGAGTAACCCTTACCCTATAGTATTATTATTAATTTATATATTAGCACAATAAAACTCACATTCTTTTAAATGGTGCATTTCTCCCAATAACTTACAATCAACTATCCACTACGAACGCCCAAGCCAAAGTGCCCGTCATTTAGTGACTCGATCCGCCATGTTATTTTCCCTCCATTCGTTCCCGCCAACACTCAGTGTTGCCAGTGAAATAAAAACATTAATCTCGTTCGGAAACGAGTATCAAATAGGATATAAATTACTAAATTATTAATCTGTCTTCTTAGTATACGTGCACTCAATGCAAGCCTGAACGTACCTTTTAACGGATCTGGACATTTTCGGGAACCAGTATGTCTTTCGAATACAGTTCAAGGTATTATCGATCCCAAAATGTCCGATCTCGTTATGGTTCATGAGACAAAGTTCCCACTTTGCACACTTTGAAACCACCCAACGTAAGACCATTGTTCTGCGTCCATACATACACTCGCACACCTATAAAAACTACCATTACCATAGTTCCAACCATCAAGACGACACTGACCCATCAGTGCCTATACTAAGGTCAAGAATGTTACGGATCCGACAAAGTTCGAAGTCTCATAACTGCAAAGGGTGGAGCCAGTCCTGACTAAAGATCGACATTATGCTTGGATATAGTTTTGACTCAATAGCCTTGACTCTTGAGTGGTATTCCTATACAATGCGTTTACGTTCGCCATTTTGCCAGCGCGATGTTCAATAGAGCGTTGAAACTTCTGTAACAGAATGCCTCCGATACCAACTTTGCTGGCGTCAGTATGTAATTCTGTCACAGCATTTGAGACAATTGCCAGTAGCCGGTCTATTAGCTAGCTTACTCTAAAGAGTGCGGAAAAACGTCTTCTTGAAAAAAAAAGCAGTGTTTGTTTATGTTACTTGCTGATCGAGGTGCCTATATGAAGTTGATTGACATCTATGTCGTAGTATTCTCATTGAGGAACTTATATACCTGCTCACACTAACTACCTAACTTTTGAAGCTCTGCTAATTACACTTCCTGCATAAAGAATACAATTACTTGACAGTGGAGTAATGTACACAAAGTTGCCCACCGTTAATCTTATAAATACCCCCAAACAATATTAAATTGTTGGTTTGGTTTACCTACAACCTTCCCTTCTTTCTTTCATCTTGAAATCAAAATCAAAATCTAAAATCTTTCATCAGTCATATTTTCAAACTTTAATAGTTCAGTCTTTATAAACGACAATATGTAACTGTTCAGTATAAAACCAGTAATAAAATAGAATATTTACTTATTAAAGTGACCAAGACTTATGTAACGTAATGGAAACGTAATCTTTTGTTTTCTTCTTTTATCTTTTTGCAAATGTTATCTACACGAATTAAAAGCACTTTTCGTAAGTTTATTTGAATAAAAATGTTGACTTTGACTTTGACTTCGAATGAAAATCTAGAAGCTTATCGTTTACTACCTGACATGAAACCATCGCACACCCACCTTCGATATCTAATTTATTGAAACACCATCCATAGACTTGATTACATAATTACCAAATCCCTTTATGGGTATAGGACGATCACGACAGAATAAACCTAAAGAGGTTACGGCAGACCGAGAAAGTAAAGTCACCTTACAACAAAAATCTATAAAAGATTTCAAGGGATAATCGTTTTTACCTTAACTTCCCTAATAATCTCAAGAGTTCGACTCTTATGTCGAATTACAAAATGTTTTATGTGTAGGAGTAGTACAATTGTTAAACGCCTATAGTTTCGGATGGAACCATGCAACTATCAGCTTTGTGCCCAAACCTACGAACTACCTATTTTGCTCACTGAATTAAATGCTTTATTACTTTATTTATTTATTAGATGACCTGGTGAACTTCGTATCACCTACATATACTTGTGAAAAATATGGTCAAAACTTAATACAAAATTTTTATCTACATACAACCTTAGATCAATAACGCTATATAACCAACTGACACTTTTACATTTTTTTTTTCTTATTTCTGAAACAGAAGTGTTTTGTATTCCAACAAAACAGACCAAGGAGATCTGACCTCATACTACAGCTATGACACAGAAATTTTTGAACGCTCCTATAAATATTTGACTACCAAGTGACATTTTCTCTTTTTGAAAGGACAAAAGACAGCAATTTTTCACAGCTAGGAACATTTTGTATTGGAAAATAAAATTATCGTTTTTAGTATTTTTCGTTACTCATTATTTATGTTTCTCACCTTTTAAACCTTCCCTGAACTTCCACAAATATTTCAAAATCAAAATTAGCCAAATCTGTCTAGCCATTCTCGAGTTTTAGCTACTCAAACGAACAGCAATTGATTTTTTTATATAAATATAGATAAAATAAAACATAGGGCTTTTAAGGTACGGGTGTCTTTTTTTTTTTTTTTTAGTTAACGCACTTTAATGCCTGGTTATTATTGTTAGCCATCATGAACGAGCGTAAAATAGAATTATTTACAAAACGTTTAGATCTAGTTTGAAAATTACACCTATCAAATGGTACCGGAACCTCATTATTAGTCGTTAAGGAACTAACAACCGTTCAGGTTGGTTGGTTGTACAGGGTAACGCGTTAGCGCTAGACCGCATAGTTTCATCGTTCAACCTACGAGTACATGCCACACCGCACGCTTGCCATGGACGTCACACTGGTTCAATAAAGTCAATTTCTCATAGTAGGTGCCTAGTACGTTTCTACAGGTTCATTATACCTACTCCTTTTAACATATCCTTCAGGGATCGACCATAATTTTGCTCGAAAGGAAAAACGTTTAACAGTTTTTATTGCCATTCGGGCCAAGTGAACTATATCGAATTCCAACTTTCATACCAAGTAGCAAAATAAATAATAGTATTCTCATCCCAGCCATACACAGCGGCACACTCGTTCACTTTCCTAAGCCACAAGTCTTTACGTTGACTCTTTGAGGAAGAATCAAAATCTTGCAGTGTTTTTGAAATTCATGCTATTACTACTATGTGACTGAGTGGCCGGCACATATGCCTAGGACTGAGCCTTAGCCTCACGTAAGGAATTTATCATATAAAGAACATCCCTAGCGGTAAAAGTTGAACTATCTGACCGTTTAGATTGTAGCGCCAGGGCGTAATCCTCGATGTCTCGGTCCACACGTGCTCGTCGAACTGCCGGGCCGCGTGACCGACGGATGCTCTCCCTGTCTGCGCGGTCCTCTTCACGTGCACCATGTGAAGCTGTCACTCACGACGGCCGCCGCGTCCACGAGACTCGCATCCCGAAGTCACACGGCGAAGTAAACCACTGCCACGCCCCTGATGTCGCTCAGCACTCCGCAGTCTGCTACCCGCTTTTCATCGGGCGTCGTCAAACGGCGGCGTAGTGGAGTGATTCGTTCTCATGAGGCTTGATTCTGAAACTCAAAAACACAGGCTGTGTACTTTGTCCGAAAATTTTGCCATCTTGGGAGTAAAATAGTAACAACTACATATTACGTTAAACTCAATTATCTCGAAAACAGTGCGACGTAGCGCAAAAATAACGAAATTTTAGCCCCCCGGACACCCCCAGTCCATCTCCAACACTACCAATTGATACCCTTTAAACAACCTTTAAACAACCTTCAACTTGAGGGTGGAGAAAAACGCCCAGCATAAAATACAACAATATCAAAAACGGGACTTCATTGCTTAAGAATAACGTTATTTTCAACACTGGGACTTACTTTAACTAATACCAGACGTCCACAACGTTTAAAATATAAACCTACCCTCACCAATAAAAAAAAGGAAAACCTTTAAATCACTTTAAAGCTAACACTTTCATGTTATTTTAATATTATTTGATTAGTTTACTTATTGCTTTTGAAATTAAGTAGTAATCAAAGCTAGTAAGTAGGCTGGCATTATCCCACTTCTGAAATGTAAGAGTAACCCTTACCCTATAGTATTATTATTAATTTATATATTAGCACAATAAAACTCACATTCTTTTAAATGGTGTATTTTTCCCAATAACTTACAATCAACTATCCACTACGAACGCCCAAGCCAAAGTGCCCGTCATTTAGTGACTCGATCCGCCATGTTATTTTCCCTCCATTCGTTCCCGCCAACACTCAGTGTTGCCAGTGAAATAAAAACATTAATCTCGTTCGGAAACGAGTATCAAATGGGATATAAATTACTAAATTATTAATCAACCTAACAATAAGTTTCCAAATAAGGCTGAATTTAAAAGCAACAGATTAAAATTAGGTATGTACCGAACTCCAAATGATATCATACAAACGAACAGCGAAATATACCTAATGCTGTCAAGGTTTATAATACTGCCTTCTGAGGTTAAATCTTTGAATGATGCAAAGTTCTTTAATGCATTAAAGCTACTCAAGGTCTCCATATAATTAAAAAAAATTTTGGAATAAAAAACGTAATGTTTTAGTTTTAAGTAAATTCTATGGTGTAGGTGTTGTTATTTCTGTCAGAAATTAACTATTATTTTGGTGCTTATAATGTTGTAATTGTTTAATAGGTTTTTTATTTTGATTTTTTTATTTTTTTGTCATCAGTTAAGTGTTTGCGGATGTTACAATTTATAAGTAGTGATCTATTATTAATTAAATAAGCATTTATAGTAAAAATACAGTTGTAACTTTATAGAACGTGAAATATAAATTGTAATTCAATGTTGGCTCATTCAACTTTAAAAGTTACGCACAGTTGCAACTTGACGTTTTAGTGGCAACACTTTTTGATTAACAATACTTTTTCAGTTTTTTGCAAATTTAGTAGATTATTCAATAATATTAAGACAAAATAATAGTTAGAGATGAAAAGTAACGTTATCCTTTTGTACAATCGACGTTTCTGATCGCTTTTTACGTGAAAACAAGCTGCAGTTTGGCATTTTTTGCTTAGGTCTTATCGCGTGCACCGTGATTTGCAAATGACGCTAGAACACGCTCGAACTATTTTATATAACGGATATGATCGGTGGTCATATATTTTTGGCAGAGGGGAACGCCTGACAGTGGCGTCTCCGGTTGGTTTAATGTTCTAAGACTGTACTACTCGTATCTATTGTACTGGCCACTTGAAAGTTATAAATACATATCTATGAGTGACAGAATATTGTTGTTTCTTGTTTGTTCTTGTTTCTTGTTCTCTTCGAATTGTGAAGTTATAATTCTAGACTGAACTTTTTGCATCTTTCTATTCAGTGTTAACATATCTGCAGAACCCACATTATTACCAGCATTATCTTTTTATGTTTGCATCCAGCTTATTTCGTATTAATATAAACATTTCGTGATAGGTGTTTTCACATTTATCGGGCAACAAAGCAAACAAAATAGGCACGACGTCAGTCGAGTTTTCGCTGCTCCCTGTATCTACGCTTACTACTATTGGACATTCTGGCTGTTTAGGCGCCTAAACGCGCCTAACGCCTAATGCCTAATCCTAAATGCGCCTAAACGCGCAGAAAGTCCAATTCGAAAAATGTCCAGCGGGCGTAAAAATAATGTCCAATTGGCAGAATGTCCAGTTCGCAGAATGTCCAGTTCGCAGAATGTCCAGTTAGCAGAAAGTCCAGTTTGCAAAATGTCCAGTTCGCAGAATGTCCAATAGCGTTGTCACCTCCTGTCAATCACTAATTGAATCAAGAGTTGGGTTTTAATGAGTAGTCAAGTTATTCGTTAAAATCAGTTTTATTTTTGTCACATTTCTATTATTACAACATTTATAAATTATAAATTAAATCTATAAAAAATCGTTGTTGCGGTCCGGTGATTGATTTTGAACAATTGAATGAAAATTAGTTACATTTCAAAAATTCTAAATTTATAAATCAGTGTTATATATGTCCAGATCTCCAGCTCCAGTCAACATCGGTGAACTGCAAACCGCCTTAGTTGAGAAATGGCAGAGACTGCTTCAGGAGACTGGATAACATTATTCTCAGCATGCCTAGAAGAGTGGAAACTTTAATTAGGGCACGCGGAGGAAACACATGATATTAATTTGATTATTTTCCCTTAAAAAACATGTTTATAAACACTTTTTCAATTTTCCTTAATGCCTGCCTGAATAGTACATTTTTTACAAAAGATTATTTTAGTTACAAAATGTGTATCACATGTGAGCTTATTTTAATTTAAAAAGGTATAATTTTAAACAAGTAAAGCAATATAAATATATGTTTTTCAAATAAAGCAATAATTTAAAAAAAACTGACCTTTTTTTGTGTTCCGCTAAATATGCCGGTGTGTGTAGTACGTGAAATATAAATTGTAATTCAATGTTGGCTTTTTCAACTTTAAAAGTTACGCAAAGTTGCAACTTGACGTTTTAGTGGCAATACTTTTTGATTGACAATATTTTTTCAGTTTTTTGCAAATTTAGTGCATTATTCAATAATATTAAGACAAAATGATAGTTACAGATGAAAAGTAACGTTATCCTTTTGTACAATCGACGTTTCTGATCGCTTTTTACGTGAAAACACGCTGCAATTTGCCATTTTTGCTCAGGTCTTATCGCGTGCGCCGTGATTTGCAAATGACGCAGGTACACGCTGGAACTAGTTTTATATAACGAATATGATCGGCGGTCATATTCTATGGCATATGGCAGAGGGGAACGCCTGACAGTGGCGTCTCCGGTTGGTTTAATGCTCTAAGCTTTTTGTACGCAACTTTCTCATTTATCGTTTTCTTTTTTTACCCATTTTGTGTTGTGTTTTTACTGATATGCATCAGTAAATAGCGAATCTTCTTGGTGTCTAAACCATAAATATTGTTTCAAAATGTCAACCTTAGATAATAAAAAATATTACAAAACTTATTGACTATCATTTTAAAGTTGACAGAAAGGAAACAAAGTTTTCTGCGAGTGTTATATTTATTATTGCTATAGATATTTTTAAGTGTTTATTAAACAGAATCCATTGTTAATTTTGTATGTCAGCAAACTGACTTTTACTGCAGTTATTTTAAAGGTGGGTAAAAAGCATTGTGCCTTTTTTAAGATTGCTATTTGTTTCTTTCACATCATCATCATCACATCACCAGCTAATTTTATGCCCCCACTGCTAGGGCACAAGCCTTACCTTTGGATGGATGGGGAGAACGGGCCATCACCACGCGGGCCCAGTGCGGATCGGAAGTGGTTAACGCTTTCTGAAACACGGAGAACTCGAATGAGAAATTTTTGTCACCCACCCGATGACCGGCCTTTGCAAAAGTAGCTTAACATAAGCAATCGCAGACCGGGCGCGTTAACTACTGCGCCATCGAGCTTTTCCTGTTTTTTTTTTTAATTTCAAGATATTCATCTTTTTTCGCCGCGTGACTTCGTTGGGAATAGTCATATGAACTTCTTGATGACAATAATTAACGAAATTTCGAATTTGCGCCAGTGACGTTTTAATAAAAAAAATTAAAATGTAACCGGTTATTGAAACCGTTATAAAACGTTACCCCCAAAATAAAAGCACCCGGCCTCCTCAGCTTTTCAAAAATACTACTTTGACTTGGCGTGGCGTGGCGACTTAATTTCAAAATGCATCGAGTTTAACAGCATTCTTTTATCATATCAACCAGCCATCATACCTAAAATCTAAACAGCTGTTTAAGGCCTATCCCTACAAACTGGTCGACTAAATTACAAGGCCTACCATTTAACTGAGTCGACTCCTGATGTAGCTGCGCGTTTCACTACGGCAGACATTGCGTTATCAGTGATATAAAAAACGCAATGAACTAGAAACCGCTCGCCGCATCGCAGGACGCCCGTGTCCTTGGCTACGTCCCTATGACCTTGAAGCTAAATAATAATGACGTTGTAGCTAAGACTAGAGATGGAGACAGACCGGAGCATTTTGCCGCATCGTAACATGCGAGCTTTCGCATCGTGCTGACATATGCTGCAAATCAGACTATTATACACTGTCAAAATTCCTCATAGAACTTTGTGTAAATGACATATGGTTGATTCTAGACACGCAGTAGCGTGTCAAGCCAAGTTCAATCTAACAGAACTGGCGAACAGCACCGTGTGTAATATTACACGAACCATTTGGAGCCACTTTAACCCTATGATAACTCAAAAACTATTTCACATAAACATATCAAATTTGGCTCATATATTGAGACTTGCGAGATACACATGTGCTCTAAATTTTATAAACATACCTCAAACGGTTACTTAAATATTATTGTCCAAAAATCGTCATTTTTATCACTGGCTGATCTATAGATAGATCAAAATTCTAACCCAGTTCCAGATGACCTAGAAAGTTAAAATTTGGCATCGAGATAGGTAGTTGGGCGAATACAAAGGAATAAATCAGAAACTAGTGAATTTTTATCAATTTATTATATTTTTCAATTAATTTATTCTAATAGGAACACTTACTTATAGATGCCTGTAATGTAAGAATCAGCAATCAAAATTGATGACAGCTGATCTTTATGTGGATTTTAAGGTCTTCACGTGAACATATACGAGTATAACCCACACCACCCTTAATTTTTTTAAATCCATACATATCAGTTTTAGTACTTATAACTACTTATAACTAAGAGTATAAACGACTTTCGTATTTGTTATGTTATTATTAACTGGGATTTAGTATTAATTATTATCCCATCAAAACATAAATGTGAAATGAGAGCCAAATTCAATATTATGATATGGTTATGCCTTGGTTGTTGACTTCAAAACCACAAAACGACAAAAGAAGTGAGATCTAAATGGGTGCAAAGTTCAACGGTCAGTCTTGAAATTTATTTATAACAACAAAATATTTTATAACAACTTAAAATATTATTTCTTCTTATAACTTAGGATTTTATATTGAAGCCTAAGGTCTAACTTGGCTAGTTTTCATACAAACATCCAGTCAAATATTACTTGCTACTACGGAACACTTCATGGTTGAGTCCGACTCGCACTTGGCCACTTTTTGTCTCTTGTACACGTACTTTTTATTAGTATCTACTCTTTATTTTTATTTATTTAATCAGTACGGCTAATGCCAATTACACCAATTAACACAATTCAATAATAAAATGAAATTAATTATTAACGGGATTATTACCATGTTTTTTGTTGTGTTTGAGTATCCGATATTTCGGCACAGTTGCATGCGCCATGATCACGGATGTACTGAAGTTATTGCGGGTGGGTGATTATAAGCAGACAAAACGATCTACCCTCTTCCTTAGTCGTTTTTTGCGCTCGATACTCGTACTACTGTTTCCTAAGTCACTCGAACTTGTTCTCGACACACTACATTGACCGTATCAGATCGCGAAACGGCACTTTTCTTTTTGCGGTCTTTACATAAGCTAATCACTGGATTCCAGATACGCGACAGTTTAAACCCATCTTCGCGATTGAAATTTTTGTATTTTGTAATTTCAATCGCTTCTAACTCTAACATCTTGATGTCAATGAAAGTCAAACTCCTGTCTTCTTCCATTTTGTAGGTGAACTTTATTTTATATGAAAGGAGTGACAGACAAGGTCTCAAATATATTCAATATGTACTCAATTAACACCATCTTCACTCCTTTTAGAAAAGTAGCTCAATGTCTACGGTCACCAAATGACAGCTTTCCCCTAGAAAAGCCCGGTGTGTATAAGATCGATTGCAGCTGCGTTAGCTCCTACATTGGCCAAACAAAACGTACAGTAGCCTGCCGGATAAAGGAGCATATCAAAGCTGTAAAGAATAACGATACACAAAAATCGGCCATTGCTGAACATTTGATCCAATCGGGTCCTAATCACTGGATTGAGTTTTATAACCCCCAGATTATTTCGACAGAACGCCACTACATACCTAGATTGGTTAGAGAAGCGATTGAAATTACAAAATACAAACATTTCAATCGCGAAGATGGGTTTAAAATGTCGCGTATCTGAATAAATCTTAATTGATCTGTTTTTGCTTTGTTTTTGTAATTGTCTTTTTGTTTTGTGAGAGGTTAATAAATGTTTTTCTTTCTTTCTTTCTTTCTTTCTATCTCACAGTACTTCAAGCATTCAGATAGAATCACCTTCCATTCATCCGCAAACACATCACAATCCGGGCTGGCGTCCAGAAGGGCATTGAGCGCAGTGAGGGTTCGCGGTATGGGGGAACAGTTCGACACATCGGGACAGCAAACAGCTTAAGTTGTCTGCTCCGGCGGTCTTTATTAATAACGAAAAATCGACACAGCTCTTCGTGAAGAATAAGAGCATCCACATCCAGCTCTTGCGAGCCACCTTACGAAGATCGTCGCTTCACCTAGTCTAAGGGCGTCCTACACTACGTTTGCCGATACGCGGTCACCACTCGAGAACTTGTTTACCCCAACGGTTGTCGGTTTTGCGGCTAATATGACTGGCCCACTGCCACTTCAGCTTGCTGTTCCGATGGGCTGTGTCGATTACTTTCGTTCTCTGTCGGATCACCTCATTTCGAAGTCGATCCTTCAGAGAAACTCCGAGCATATCCCTTTCCATAGCTCGCTGAGCGACTTTAAATTTGTCAACCAGCCCTACCGTGAGTGTCCACGTTTCGGCCGCTCCGTAGCAGAAGGTCTATCAAAGAAAATGCCGATGGTTGCAAAACAGCGACATGTAAATCAGTCTACATAGGGATAATGCCTTCATCGGCAAAACGACGTACTAGTAAAACGCCGACAATTTGAAATCGTCTACTATGTTAAGTACATTCATCATCACAATGATTTATATCTGCTACCTAAATACGAGGGCTGCACTAAAAGTATCGGGAATGGAATATTACCACTGTTCCTGTTATATTTAAATCTTTTTAATTGAAAAGTCCTTGGTTTTAAAAATCGAATACCATTTATTTATTTAAAAAAAGATTCTCGGTCTTGTCACAAAGTTTTGTCAAACTTGTTTAGTCGTTGAGAAAATGGAATTGACTCGAGAAAATTCAAGAGCGATGATTTATTATGACTTTCGAAGTGGTTTATCACAAAAACAGTGTGTTGACCGGATGATTTCTGCATTTGGTGATGAAGCCCCATCCAAAACCACAATTTATCGCTGGTTTGCTGAATTTCAACGTGGACGTGTCAAGCTCAGTGATGATCCCCGTCAAGGTCGTCCAAAAACTGCAGTCACCCAAGAAAACGTTGATGCTGTGCGTAAGCTGATTGAGGAAGATCGACATGTGACATACCGTGAAATTCAGGCAACTTTAGACATTGGCATGAGTCAAATACAAATAATCTTGCATGAACATTTAGGTGTAAAAAAGTTGTTTTCCCGATGGATACCGCATTCGCTCTGTGAAGAGCAAAAAGCGGCTCGCGTTACTTGGTGTGTCAGAACTCTCGAAAGATTCCACGCAGGATCCTCAAACGCTGTATACAACATCGTATCAGGTGACGAATCTTGGATATACGCGTACGAACCCGAAACAAAAAACCAGTCACGAGTTTGGGTGTTCGAAAATGAGTTAAAGCCAAATACCAAAAATATTAGAAAAATATTATCGTGATTCGAATCAGGACATTATTCCGAGTATTGAGTCGAAAAAAGATACTTTGTATAGAACTAGAAGAAATTTCTTGAAATTGCAAAAGACAGAGTTTTCATGCGTCGGTGAAGTTAAGATTCCTGAATTGCTTGCCACAAATTTTCTGGTTTGTGAAGAAGGCACAGAAAACGACAAGTTTTCTACTAAACTCTGCCAAACCACATTAAAAAAATGTACAAATAAGAATGCAGTCTTCTTTGGTGATGGAACTTTTAAAGTTCCTGTACCGTTTTATCAGATGTATTCGATACATGTCGATATTGATAGTTGTTCCGAAACTACCAACGTAGTACCATTTTTGTATGCTCTGTTGCCTAATAAACAACAATCGACTTATGAAAGACTGTTTGATGTCGTTAAAAATTATTTTGGACTTGATATCAAAAATTTTAAGTGTGACTATGAGGTGGCACAGATGAATTCTTTCCGTACGGTATTTCCTGAAGCCAGATTGAGTGGTTGTTACTATCACTTTAGTAACGCCGTATGGCGAAAGTCACGTAAACTAAAAGTTAATGATTCCAAATGTGGTCGGGAAATAACAAGACTTCTAGTCAATTTACCATTATTGCCAGCAGCAAACATTAGTGAAGTATGGGCCCAGATCCGTGATGATGCGAAAAGCAAAAAAAGTAAGAATCTTAGGCAACTGATCAAATACTTTGACAAACAGTGGATTACAAAAAGAGAGGAAATCAGTTGTTTTCAGCAAAGACATCGTACTAATAATGCTTTGGAAGGATGGAACAGAAGATATAATGCCAGAGTAGGTCAAAAACGAGCTTTGCCTTTATTTATTCATGCTTTACGCAAAGAAGCTAAATGGCAAGAATTAAAAATTAGACGCGCCATATTTAATAGCCAAAAACGAAAGAAAAATGATATCATTTTTGACCAAAAATACAAAAGAGAAACTGAAAGACTATTGAATGAAGAGATCACACCGTTTGTGTTTTTACAACGGTTGACGCATATTAAAAGAATTATTTTTGGAGATTAAGTTCAAGTTTGGGACTAGCGCGAAGCGCGGCGGCGGCGGTAGGTCCGATTATAAGTAGAAAATATTTTTGTTTAGTTTAAGAATGCATTTATTTTTCTTTTATTAAAATTTAATTATGTAATGTATTTTTGTTATTGAAAGTACCTGATCATTTACATAGTAGACGATTTCGAATTGTCGGCGTTTTACTAGTACGTCGTTTTGCCGATGAAGGCATTATCCCTATGTAGACTGATTTACATGTCGCTGTTTTGCAACCATCGGCATTTTCTTTGATAGACCTTCTGCTACGGAGCGGTTTCGGCTCCGTATACTTATATGACCATACGCATACGACCTAATACGTATAAAGTCATTTTTGACATTTCACAACTGAAGGCCGCAGTTTTGTCATTTACGGAATTTGACAGTTTCGGAGTTTATCATTTTCGGAATTAGACATTTTCGGAATTTGTCATTTTCGGTTATTGTCTATTTTGGATTAGAGGTTTTAGGATGTTGTCGTTTTCGGAACTTGTCATTTTAAGAAGTTTTAAGTTTTAAGTTTAAGCTTGAGGGAAAAATCCCAAGATTCCCATGTGAACTTATATTTTAGTTTTATGATTAATTTACAACAAAGGTAAGAAATAAATAATTTTATTTGGCAGACCTACCATGGGCTCTATGATAAGAAGCGATCCGATGACCTTATGCAATATCTACATCCAGCCTGAAGCCGCGTTTGAGATCCTTTCACAACTCGGCGAAATGGGTTGCGTTCAATTCTTGGACGTGAGTAAAGACGCTTTTATTCTCTGTTTATTGCTAACAAATAAGCACTAGGCCTTCATCTCACCTTAAGTAATGATAAGGCCGAAGCTGGAAACGTACTTCACCCGGACTCCTCAACTATAGGAGCACTGGCTATCTTATCCCTAGCTGCCGGGACACTGCTGTATTGTTATGTTAATATTGATTGTATAGCGACATATGTTTAGATAGCTAACCAGGCGGACAATCAAGCCCTACCACCAACTAAACCGGGTAAATAATAATGCACCTCCCGCTGGGAATTGAGACCTCTGGATCAGAGACCGGAGGTTTCCACAACTGGAATACAAAGGTGGACTAAGAGTAAAGACTTTATTAAGTTCTAAAACTTTGACTTTGCTTTTTCTTTTACCAAAGAATGTATCGATTACCGCTGTAAACTTTATGTATTCATAAATTTTACTAAAGAATGTATTGGTAGAGTCGATACATTCTTTGGTAAAAGAAAAAGCAAAGTCAATTTTTTTTATAATTTTTTTTTAAGAAAAGTGCTTTTGAATCGTCCAAACATTTTTTACCTCTACCCATTTAGGACGTCTATTTTTATAGACTAGGTGGAGCGACGATTTTTGCAAGGTGGCTGGCAAGCCTTGGATGAGGCGTGCACTTGGAGAGGCCAATGTCCAGCAGTGGACGTGTGTAGGCTGATGATGACGATGATGATTTCTTTTAGTAGAATAGTGTTGCCCGTCTATATCCTTTAACACCGTCGCCAGCGAAAAGCTTAAAGGGTCTAAAGCCGTGTGTTCGGAACTCTGTCTGAAGGTTTTTAGAGGGAATCATCATCATCAGCTCATTTTATGTCCCCACTGCTGCCTTCCCTATGGATGGATAGGGAGAACGGGCCGTAAACCACCACGCGGGCCCAGTGCGGATTGGTGGTTGTTAACGACTGATAATGCAGCCAAGTTTTACGTGCCTTCCGAAGCACGGAGGAGCTCGAGATGATACATTTTTGATCACCCATCCGATGACCGGCCTTTGCGAAAGTTGCTTAACCTCGCAAACCGAGCGCGTTAATCACTGCGCCATCAAACTGCCAATCTACCAAACCACACGAACTAGAAATAGAGATTAAAGGAAATAGAAAACAGAGTCAGGCCATATAATATATAATACAGAGTTATTTTATGAACTGGCACAGTATGAATAAGTCCAAATCCAAAAGAGATACAGATAAACTGACTTAGGAACTATCAAGTCTTTTTGTGAAAACAATTTTACATAAATATGAATTAAATTGATCAAACATTTTCTAAATGCAGATCTACTCTGTTCCATGTTATGATCATTTTATTGTTTTGGAAGAAAAAATACGGAGCAGCAGAAGTAAATTTTGCCTGCTCTAGAAAATCAAAAAAGAAGTTTACAACCACATACTTTTTCTTTTGACAGTAGCAAATCTGTCTTAAAACGAATCTGTCTTAAACAGAATCTGTCCTAAACCGAATCTGACCCAAACAGAATCTGTCCTAAACCGAATCTGACCCAAACAGAATCTGTCCTAAACCGAACAACTCGTTAAATTAAATGAAATGCTTTCTCATACAATTTGTACGTAAATGGACTTCATCTTGCTGTATGCAGGTACCTACGGGAACGTTTCAGAACAGCTCTAGTGGTAGTAGTAGCTTTTATGGTTTGGGACTTATCCTTCTCGTACCGTCCCAGTTTAAAAAAACACTTTGTATTTAGCCCCTATTTCTACCGTTACAGTTAAATGAAGAATTGCAGTTATTCCAAAGGAGTTACGTTACAGAGGTTTGTCGTTTCGCTGAAATGGAAAGAAAATTGCGATACTTTCAAACTGAAATGAAGAAGGAGAATCTGAAAATACCTTTCGTTAAGAACGAGCCCAGTGCTATGCACCCGAACGAAATGTTTGCTTTTGAGGTGGTTATATGAGATGGTAACTTACACGCTTGTTTAAGTACACTGAAGCTGTTATTTATTTATTTATTCATTTTAAACTTTTGCAACAAAATATTACATGGCGGACTTAATGCCTGAGGCATTTTCTACCAGTCAACCATAGGGTGGTCCAGAAATGACATGAGAGGTGCAAAGGAGACGGTTAAGGAGTGGTAGTTGAAAACCGACAGCAATGAAAAGTATATCATTCGAAAGCTAATTTATGCTCTAACATTATCAATTTATTTCAATTTTTAATTTACCCCCGTTTTATTTTAAATCACAAATTAAAATTGCGTATTTTCATGTTGCTGTCCACCCCGATTACAATTTATTTACTCTGTGTCAGTGACGTCAGATGCTGTTTGGCTGACATTTCAAAAGCACAGCCACAAACCAATCGATCAAACAAACCCTTAGAATTTTTTTAGACATTATCTTATTATTCAAAGTTATTATATACTGGTTAGTTACTAAACAAAAACTGCACTTAATTGTTAATACTTAACTGAAGCTCATAAATATATTTAAGTACTTAGCTGTTCAAAGTGCAGTTCCTACCTTCACAATCTCTAAATCTGTAATAGTTAGGTGTAAGTGTAACCAAATCACACCTAAGCCTAACTATTACAATAGTGAGCATACTTCTACTATATAACAATCTTATAGCAAGAAAATATATCAACTGAGTTAAGATCTTGACTGTTTTGTTCTTTCAAAAATTCATATAAGTAACAATATTATAAAATAATTATAAGGTTTGTATTCTTATAATTATAATTTTATTTATATTTATAATTATAATTATAAGGTTTGTATTAAGATCTTGACTGTAATAATTCAAAATGCTGAAGAGAAATAAAACAGGTTTTTTAAAGTTAAAATTAATTTATTAATGATCTTCATCAGTTACCAAAATACCATCTAAAAAGCTGGCAGGTGGTAGTATCGTATCTTGATGCCGTGCCCAACCCAGATACCACACCATAGTCATGACATGTGCACAACTCCCAACTGTCCTCTTTCCAATTACACATGAACAATAATATTGTTCAATCCGTTGACACCAATCTTCACCATTTAAATTCAACAATATATAAGTAAAATATTTCCTGTTTCCTATTTATGTCTTGAGCTTATTTTCCCTCTTATTAATAATTTGTTCTCATCAAATCTAGTGAAGTTGGTGTCAACCTCGATGTGGAATGTACCATTTTGGCGGATGTGTTCCCCGTAATATGATCTTGCTTGTTTGATTTGGTAGGTACCAAGACCAAAGAGAATTAAGTCTCGGATTTCCATTACGGGGACCACATGCAGTTCAGGGAGCTGAGCATCAATAGCAATAAAATTGGTGCGGTCTCTGTTCAATTGTCCACTTGTAACAATTTCTGCTAAAGTATTGGGCACTTCATAACGGCTTAATGCACGACCTAAAATTAGTTGGGCATCAGGATGATCGGTAATAGCGGGATGAAAATTGTTTAGAAGAGCTGCCGCAATTCTAAAGTCTGGCATAAGATTTTGACAACATGTGTTGAAATATTTATTTCTAAACAATTTGAAGTCTCGCTTGAACCTACCATTTACGACCTCTACCACCCACCTACACATACATGGTGACAAATCGCGACTTATTAGCATTAAGCGTGGATAATTGACTTTCTCCCCTCTCTAAACTCTCTGGTTTATGAACTGAATAACCTAATGATGTTAAGAGTCCTATCGAATCTCGGAAACCTCGATCTAATATAAATATATCATCATTCCTAAAATAGGACCTTAATGGCGAATTCGGATCTCTAAAAAGTGATTGTGTGATATCTGCATCTGATGTTGTTGCTGGATATGGTCCAAAGGCTTCAATTATGTGTCCATCGGTTGTTACCATCAAAAATGGCTTTACCAAGTTTTGGAACTTGTGTAGACTCCATGTTTCTTTTTGAAACAAATAATTAGATGATTTCTGAATATATATATAAGTACCATCACATATTACAATGGGACTATTTTGTTCATTACCAAATAAACCTTTGGGTATCAAAAGATTTCGTCCACTATGATCTGCTCTACTTAAATGATTAATTCCCAAGTGATTTGGAACATAATGTTCTGTTAAGCAGTTTCTAACTTTTCTAATGTAAGAAATAACTGTAACCTTACTCAGTAGAAATAAACTGGCTATTCTTACAATTGGTTCACCTGGTGGGTTACTCTTGAAACACAATTGCAATAATCAATTTCCAATCTCAAATCTAAAAAATTCAAATGGCACTCTTAAAAGCGATAATAGCGCTACATTGGAATTAAATTGCGTGGAAATTGAGTGAACAAATTATTATCGAAATGGGGCGTTCCGAAATTTCGAAACTTATCTCAATATCGATACATATTAATCGCATTGGAATTGTATTAAGATTGAGTTTGCGTCAAGAGTAGCCTACCTGTTCTTAATCTCACTAAGTATAGACCTAATGCAGTTTTTGCTTTTCTACAGAGATTTCTTAATTCAGGTACATTATTAAATAATGCTACAAAATTATCTACTGTTAATCCTGTTCAATAATGACATAAGGTGTCACTTGCATTTTCAATATTTTCAAAATTAAAATTAGGTGTACTTGGCACCCTTGACAATAATTCAAGCATATCGTTAATATGAGTTGCATTAAAAGTATTTAAAAAACCATCAAAATCATTAAGCATTTCCCAATTATACACCACATAATGTGTTGAACAGACCCGAGCATTATTAGTAATATAAAGTTTTTGGTTTCTTAAAATCGCTCTCTTCATATGTTTGGGAACCCTTAATCGTTCAGTATTATCACAGCCAGGCACAAAGCAGAGGTTTGGTGTTTCAGCTGTACGTCTATAGTTCATTAATTCTATTACATCTGGGTTTGGTAGGTTTGGTATTCCAGCACCAACCCAAGAACTTGATGCTGAACTTGGCAGTACAGAGCTTGTTGGTACTGAGTCTGAATATGCCTGTTGTGGTTCAGGTAGCTCGATGCCTTCAAATGTAGGCTCCACAGGTGCTTGTGCTCCACTTTCTTGCACTGCACGATTTTCATGAGCCTGCATCCAACAAGCACGACACATCCAAGCATCTTCAGGAACCTTAAAATTGAATATGTTTTTAATACCTACATAATAACATCAATGCCCTATACTTAAGTCTGACTGTACTTTATTTCTTTAAAGTTATAATTTAAAGGGCACTTTTCTTTATTACTTTCAAATAAATCTGATTACTTTCTTACGCAAGAGAAATCTTACCTGACGAGGAAAAATACGATGTTGTACATAAATGTGTTCTTCACTCCTTGGGATAAGCCTGTGGCGACGACGACCGCTGCGTCTGATCAGTGATATTCCACACAAACAGAAGCATGCCCAACTTGCCTCTCCGACTGATAGTTGGGGTCGTCACTACGATTGGCTGCCTCCCTTACCACAAGATTGATACATTCTTGGCATAGCCGATCAGTATCAGAGATCTGCAATAAAAGTTTATGTTGTCAATACTCATTTATTAAGGGAATACACATATACGAATTCACAGTAATGCCTGCTGTAGTTTTGTGAACCAAAGGCATAGTTTTAAACAAGAAGTAAAAGAGCCTAGACGGAATAAAAAACTACCCACTTTTTGATTTACTAAATGCATACTCACCTCACGACCACACCACTCTTCAGTAATAGATACAAGTTCTGGACTTAGATCAATTACAATGTATTCACATAATTGCGTATTCGCCCGCAACAGTATGTGACAGTTCACACAACAGCCCATGATGACTGAAACAACAGAAATAAGAAATAGGTCATTGTCATTATATTAACACTATCACCAATTGAAATACAGAGGATTTTTAAGTCTTGTGATACAAAAAGAGATATATAGATAACTATTTTATATATATGGTATAATTAATTAGATTTCAACTTACATTTATGCTGAAATATCCAACAACAGAGTTCAGTAGGTACAGCAAGGGTCAACATAAAAAACGGAAATATCGGAGTCCAAAATAATAGCAGGGTAGAGGTAGATTTGAGCAGCAAGAAACAACGAATAATACACGTACAACGCAAGCGAAGTAGGAAAACCGTCTGTCATCTGTCACTCCATGACTCCAGTCCCAGTCAATCTGTCATCATAGATCATATCGATCATTTGTGTCTCATTATAGCGAAGGCAATGGAATCTACGTCCATACAGCATTCGCTTGAGACTTTCATGTTTAAGAAAGGTGGGGTGTATTATCTACGTACCTATCACCAGTCTCCCCAGTCGCGACCCGTTGTGCAGGATACCGCGCTCCGGGATGTGGGGGGAGAGGGGGGCGCGGTTGGCCGGCCGTCAAGCCCTTGGCGTCGCATCTGCATGTCCCGCAACCCGCACAACGGATCGTGAATGGGGCACGAAGCGGTCAATGTTGCCAGTTCAATTATTATGTTGAACTTTTGAAATTAAATATTTAAAAAACGGGGGTACTTAAAAATCTGATATTTAGACAAATGATAAACAAAAATGGGAACTTTGTGTCGTTTAAATTTCAAAGCAGTCGGTGTTCCACTACCAGGTTCCATACAAAATCTATACCGTCTCCTTTTGAGAGACAACAAAAGTGGAAAACAGTACAACAAAAAGTTTCAAACTTATAATAATACATACATAAATCTTTATATATAAAAATCTTCTGTACCTGTGTATGTTATTGAACTCCTTCTAAACGGCTGGACCGATTTGGATAAAAATTTAGGTTCGGATTCGGTAGGTGGCGCTGCTATAGGGGTCCATCATGGGATACGGGTGTTCTTAAGCGGACGAATGATTTGTTTGTTTTGTTGTCATGGAAACGTTAACTGTCAAACATACATAAAATACTTTAAAAAAATATTTATACAATGTCACCCGGGCGCAAGTGACCGCAATGACCGAAATATTTTGAATAAACATGAAAAATTATCGAGAAAAACCTTTAAACCCCTTTAAAGGTATTTTCTCGATTATTCCCCCCCCCCCCCCCCTCTATCTTTATTACTTTTTAAGTTATTGATTTATTTATTTTTTGAGTAGAGTCCGAGACTTTATTTACATTTTGTACCACATCTCCGATGTTATTGGCTCGAATTCAGTTTTCTGCAATGTTTCTTAAAGCTTAAGAGTTACTTTATCACCTCAATTTTAAAAATGCTATCTAGACCAAAAAATTGGAGGTGGTGGTGAGTGACTTGAAGAGGAAGAACATGAAGACCTGCAGCCTTCACGATATGCAGGAGGTCTGTGTTAAAATCACCCATGATGACGTGATGCGCATAATCCGACCCAAAAGACTCAAGAACTAATTCCAGATCCATAAAGTAGTCCACAGCAGGAGGGCAATATACCACACCAAGGACAGTCTTAACCACAGAACACCAGAAAGAGGATAGAAGTATAATGCATACAATTTAGTACGGGAACCAGTGTCGCCTCTCGCACACAAATAAGCGTATATTTCATTGTCACCACTTATAAAGCTGATATGCGATTCGTCGCTCACTACAATAGGAAAACTTTTCAAAAAAGAACTAAGTAAAAAACTACACATTAAAATATAGGCTTTATTACATAAAAATAACGATTAGTTTACTTTACACGTCAATATTTAGCAATTACGTCTTGTGCAATATTTGCACAATGTTGCCAGAAAAATAAGAAATTGTGCATTTATATAATCAATGGAACGGTATTTTTATTTTAACATTAAGTTTCATAAAAGTTAGTTATTTGCTTAAAAATGTGTATAAAAAATGTAAATTTACCTATAAATGTGAAAACAAAATTAATGAATAAAAAATTACTCAATCGGTTTCAAATTCTTTAATTATTTCAATAATGAAATAATTGTGACTACAGTGCGTTTAAAAAAAGATACCTCTTTTTCCTCCTATTGTACCAACATACCGGCAAAGGAACTCTTTAGTGAAACGCACTTTACATGCTTTTTCTACAAAAAGATCGTTTTTTTATGTAAGTAATTGACTTTTACCAATATTTTTCTATGTATTTGACACTGAAAATCCCAAAGTACAGACATATTCAAACTTATTATTGTAAAAAAAAACTAAAACTGTACAAACTAAGTTTAAAAGATCAAGAGTTTTTATTTTTTCAATTTTTGTTTAAGATGCAAAGTAACCCCATTTTAAATGGGTCTGTAATGAAATAGTAATGTATTGCAAACGTAATAATTATATCTGACATGGTTAAAAATAAGCGTAAGTGGCGAAATAACAGTTTTTCAAGGGTGGGTAGGGAATTAAAAAATAACAACTATTTAATATTTTATAGCTCCGCCATTCAAATAGTGGAAAGTTAGTGATGAGATATATTATCGATAATGTTGATTGTATTGAAAGGGTGCGCTGACATCTAGTAAAGCAATTATTCTTCTGTAATAGCTGATTAATGCAATAATCATCTGAGAAATGTATTGAACAGATCGTGCTTAATTAGATGGGAACCCAATCCATCCGCCCCGTTGCGTCGATCCACTTTAATTTTTACTTGACTGCGTCAGAAAGAGGGTTATGTTTTTCGAGTGTATGTATGTATGTTTGTATGTATGTATGTATGTTTCATAGGCACGCCCTACAGCCCAAACGGCATGCTGGATTTTACCATATGAAGTGTCGTTAGATTTGTTTTGACTGTGGAAGTGACATAAGTTATAAAAAAAATTAAAAACGTTGGCCGGGTTAGTTATTAGTAGTCTTGACCCCAAAAATCTGTTAGCTCGACCACACGATCAAAATTATTTAAACGAACTACAACGTCTACGGAATTTAAAGAATGTGGCCAATTTTTCTATAGACGTAGATGTAGTGTAATGCAAAAGAGAAATTTTGTAATAATCATAACATACCGGTAAATTTATATTTT